>JARFJB010001099.1:1665000-1762500 GCA_036346205.1 Vesta saturnalis
TATTGCGTCATTATTGGTTGAACGTAAATATACCGGAACGTAACTAACGGTAAAATTCAATTGGTTAAGTAATTATGCGGATAAATAAAGTAAAGTAAAACGTAAAGAAGAAGTAAATAAGAAGTGCCTGAAAAAGCAATCATCTCAAACTGTTTAGCTTTTCAAATAAACTTACCGTACAAATTATACAGCACTTATTAAAAAATTTGACAAAGCAACAATGGGTGCGCTACATTCACCTTAAAAATATAACCAAAAACGAGTCACTAAGGTAGTATTTGCGCATGAACATGTGAATCAAATGTATAAATAGTATGCGTACGAGTTTATTTTTACAACAAATGCTTCTTTCTATGCAACTATGATATGCAACACACGCTGCACGCAATGCATGTTAAGTTGCCTAAATAAACGTAAATTTTATTAACAAACGTCAAGAGTTTGTTATAAGTGTATCCAGTCAACATTTTCGTAAACATACATACATATCATTAACCCATTAGCGCCGGAATTATTATTTTTAAATAGTTGGTACCTTTGAGTATAATTGACTACTGAGAAATATATATATTTAAAAAAAAAAAATTGGTTCAATACTGGACCAAGAAAAAGGCTGATACCATATCGTATCTGTATGCGCCTGTTGAACATATTTTTGTAATTAAATCAATGACTAAATATGAGAAAACTATTTACATCTTCAAAAAGTCTGATAAGATATAAAACTACCTATGCATAGTCTAACATTACGTTTTTGGCACAATATTCGTCCGAGTCACTTGCACCCTTTTCCAGCACACCGACTTTCCTTACTTGAATCCACAAAGTGGTCCATACGGTCAAATTTGGCATCTCCAAACACATTGTGGACAAGCTATATTCTTGAACGAGCTTGTGGTAGGTGTACACAGAAGCCAAGAATTATTCGTTGCGATATCCAGAAGTCAAGTAAAAATTTATGCAAATGTTCACCCTATAGTTTGCCACACCCTTGTCCATGAGTCAGTTTCTCCTATGTTGGAATTGTACATCGCAATACAATGTGGATGATTGATCATTATATTTCTTTTTCCTTTTTGTGAATATCTTTTTACAGTTATAGAGGGACTAACTCCGGCAGTAGTTGAAATCACTGTGAGAACGGCATTATCCATCCATATGGAAAAAAGTGTACAGTTGTCTTTTTCGAACATATGCAGTGTTTCACTCCGTTCTTTCTTTACAAATTTTTACTTGTCCTCTAGCGGACAGGATTTTGGTATGCGGTTTCTTCTGATTATTCCTCTGCACTATATCCACAATGACGTAAGTGACTAAACATATTTGATCCCGTTATCTATTATATGTATATATTATAGTGTAATGCTATCAATGGTAGTTCATCTAACATCTGTACTAGAGGCGGTGGAACCTTGCCAAGTAAGGTACCGTAATCATTGTCGCTGCGAGGATTTGCTCCTTGGTAAGACAAACTGGACTAAATAACCTTCCTTAGTGTCTAGTGATCACATTTTCTAGCCGGATATAATTGGTTTACTACGAATGAAATTTTTTGCATCCGTAGCGACTAAAATATTTAATCATTGACACATCGTATGCGAGTTATTTTGTCGATCCAAACATTTTGAACGTTTTTGTTTTATTTTATTCATCAAAGGTCGTAGTTTCTAAATCTTATCGGATACAGCAAGTTTCGAATTGTCTGTCAAACGGATAATTCTATAAATCTGTAAGAATCCATTTGTTCTCATTGCGTTGGCTACCATCGTATTTCTTATATCGTCTTTTATGTCCCAATACATTCGCTTGGAAGGTAATAAACTGTATCCGCACAAATAAAAACTTCAAAAGAACACCTTATATCAGAGCTTGCATTTTCGTCAGTGAAAAATAATTCAAAAATATCTGAAACTGGTGGAAATGAATGTGGTTTAAGTTCCAATCGCCTTCTAGCCATATGGGCTTTTCCTTCATTACCAACCTTTTTTTCCATGTTTCCTTCTAGATCATAATCGATACAAAGACGCTGATTGTTTGACAGCCTCATTATAGCACCTGCTCGCAATTGGAGACCCATGAGATTATGAGTTCGCCCTCTGTATTATTCATCCACATAATCTATTCTATTGTATTAGAGAAGCATAGCCAAGAGAATCAGACGCTAAAGGAAATGGTCTATATCAAGAATATTTTGAGGATAAGGCTGTCCCAAAGGAGTAAGTTCAGTAAGATAGTGTAGATGGTCAGCAGATAACATCTTAATAACTGGAAGAGAAGCTAAAGACCATTTTCATATTGCGAAAATTGGGAACAAAATTTATGGGACGCCAGAAGTATATACCCGGAATGAGTGATTGAGACACTTTTGGTAGCACTAGTACGTCAAGGACCACTACTCTACCTTCCGCAGTCAGAGAAAGTGAGAGATACCCTAGGTTTGACAGTAGATACCATTCGTTAGAACGCAAAAATCAGAAGACCAATAAGGCAGTAGAGAGAGATGCAAACGTCGTAAAATATTACATCCCTGGGAACTCAGGATGGCATGAGAAGATCCACTGTCGAGAAGACCCCTAAAAATATGTCCAAAAACGAAAATATCGAGATAACAACGTTCGTAGTTACGCACACTCGGAAAGATAACGTTGCTAATCCGTCAGCCCTGGAAAAAGCATCCGAGATTAAAGATAGATTACCGTCTTCCACTCGGTCTGAAGGGTCTACCTTTAGTTTCCTCGATTAGGGTTACAAGTAGGACAGGTACGTTTACCGAATCTGGTCCCATATCAACGACGATTTTGAGGTGCTGTCCCAATTTAAGACAATTCCAACAACATAATACCGAGGAAGGAGGTGAAGGAGCAGTAGATACAGTAGCAATCGAAAGTGACGAAGCCCTATTCTTTGGTGAAGAAGAGTAAATGTAAACAAGATTTAGTTCTAATAACATAACAGAACTCCCAGAAGGAGTAGGATCAAGGTTTTGACTAGAATATTTGTTGTCTGAGTTTCTTCCCTAATATCAAAATTTGTGAAAAGGACGTGAGTTCAACTAAACCAAGTGATGTCTGATAGAAGGGCGATAAATTACCTACTACTATTTGTAATTGACGTTGTTCAGCAAGAGGTGTAAGTTAGCGTCAGAATAGACTGCATACATATAAATACTGCTGATTCTGAAGGACCCATTGTTCGTGCCCTAATTTCGTCTAATAAACACTCGGCGTAATCGACAAGAAGAAATTCTGATTTAAGTAATGTAAATATATCTTTCCAAGAAGATAGAAAAGCTTTATGAGCGCTAAATAACAATAAAGCTATGCCAGTTACAATTTTCGGACAAGCAGAGTATATACAATGGTGTGATAGTCCTCTAGGGGAAGCGAGTTCTTCAATACGAATAAGAAATTCCCAAAGAAAAGAACCCTGACCAGAGAATGTTAAATTAAGTTTATCCCCAGAAAAATATTTAGAAGAAATTGAAGCCGTAGGAGGAACAGAAGTTATAGGCACGGTAGAAGGACTGATCTCTTCTGAGTTTGTGGAAAGAAGTTAAGGTTCACTGTCGTTATCTGTGTCACTTGAGTACAAGATGAAGGTACCTGAGAAAATCTTATAATCGGGGCACGTTTCCAACGTTTGTGAATTGATTCTCCATCAGAATTAGTATTTTGAAGTAAAAGGAAAAGTTTATTTTTCTCCGATATTTTCTCTGGTAAACTTGCTTTCATAAGAGTACAATATCGATGGGCATGAGCCCACAAGGTAATCAACCGTTTAGAAGCACTCTAAGAAAGTTCTCCCATAAATTAAGTAAGACAAGTGGTTAGCTCATCCACAGCTTTTTTTACAACTATCAAATCTGTTTCAAAAGTAATATTATATTCCACGGAAGTTAACGTTTTATCTACTTGTATTTGATAAGATTATGGACCGATTTACGTAGAGACCACTGGAATATAACATGATAATCCCCTTAAAGATAATTCTTATTGTAATTCAGATTTTACCAAACGGTTTACACCAATTGTCCATGTAATAGCCATTTTGACAAAACAAATTTAAAAAAATGTAGTAAAAGAAAGTATGTAACTCACTAGGGGTGAGTAGTAATTAACTTAATTTCAAATCAAATCAAATTAGTAATCACAGCACATATACAGGACATGAAGAAAAATTGTAAAAACCGTTTAGGTAACACCGAAATCTTATTTATAATAAGAGCCCTGAAGCTGATCGCCAGAATTTCTATCTGTAACGTGTTGAAGATGATTTTTGAACTTAGCCCTTAAAACGCTTCAGATAGAATATAATGAGAGATGTGTCTAGCTCCGCTGATTCTTGGATGACTAAAGCTGTAGGCACTGGATACGTGGGTGGTGTGACCGAATAGTAAAAATACCGAAGGTGCCACGTAATTTAAGAAAAGGCAGCCACTAAACTACGAAGTC
Source organism: Vesta saturnalis (assembly GCA_036346205.1). Taxonomy (NCBI): domain Eukaryota; kingdom Metazoa; phylum Arthropoda; class Insecta; order Coleoptera; family Lampyridae; genus Vesta; species Vesta saturnalis. Next base: position 1,669,452 of record JARFJB010001099.1, read on the forward strand.
CATATAATACTCAGTAAAACACACAATAATCGAGAAAACACAATTCGGTCAACTAAACAGCGACATTTATCAAACTAAAAAAAAGAATAGAAAAAAAAAATTAAATCAAAATTCATTATTAAATCTAGAAATGAAAACAAATTTTAAAGTAAATACGGTCTGGATAAGTAAAAAAACTTCTGAAGTGAATTTATAAAACACAAAAAAAAGTCAATAAAGCACCTGGAAAAAAATTGTAGGTCACACACCTTACCGTTTGAAATATATATATATATATATATATATATATATATATATATATATATATATATATATATATATATATTTTTTTCTATGTTATAATAAAAATAATTTAAGTAAAATCTAAAAACAAGAAATCAATGAAATCGTGATTGACCCAGTTATATCATATAAAACAATAGTATATTACACAGCGATGCGGAAAATGTTCCATTGCTTCCGTTGCCTCGAGGTGAACTAGTTCTCGTGACAGGGAAACGGTACTTTTGCCGAGGTTTGTATACGACTTTATTCACAATTAAAGAACAAGCAACATCACACAGTTCAAATCAAAAAATTTTGAAACACATCCATCGCGGCTTATCGTTTAATACTGAAGGTCGTGACAATGCGACTTTTAATTTTAACTTCATTGATAAGCCATAAATGTTATGCTTACTATTTTTCTATTGGTTTTGCCGTTACTTGTTGTGAATAATTCACTTATTAAATATGCTTATTAAAGAAAACGTGTTGTTTGTTTCCACCTATTGCTTGCGTTCACTCACCATCTACGCACGTGAGAAAAAGTGGTTGTATACTCTTGACCTTTTATTAAAATTGGTAAGTTGTCAATTTGACATTGATAGTTTAAATCGATAGTAGCTCCCCCACAGGTTGGAAAGTGGTCCACTACTGACTCCTTCATCTCATTACTGTCTCCTTTTTTTGTTACTACTGACCGCTTAAAGTAAACCCGTACAATCATTCACTTTTAAAGAATTAGAAAAGCGGTATGTTACAAACTAATTGTGATTAAAATCAATTACTTATTGATATCAACATACTTTTACGGTATTTTACGATTGTACGACTTGAGCTCTTTACAATGCTCTTAATAGTACAATAATAAAATTTTGAATAAATAAATTTTAACACTTACCTTAAAATAGATTCCGCAGGCACGAGGAACATATGCGATGAACATTGGTTTCACTGTAGGATCAAAAAGGTAACGTATTAATATATTATTGCAGCACCAAAAGAGAAAGTAGGCAACAGGTGGTTAAACATATGTGGTTAAGATACACTCCCACGAAAGAAATATGTGGGTGGAATACACCCCTACGAAGGTCTGAAAGGGATTATTTAATGTAATTATGTTAAAATCGCTTTTTTTAACTTAATATGATTTTTTAAACAGGTTGTAAAGAAAAGAAATACACTATAAAGTGTTTATTAATTATAGTATTCGGAAAAGTACGAATTTGTTGGTTTAACATTCGCATACCAAGATATTTGTTTAAAAAATCTACCAAGGTCTTGAGCTAGTCAGGCTATAGAGGAAACAGTAAGTGTAAATTGCTTATCAGCGTTCACATAAGACCATATAGGAATACGAATTGTTGGTTAACATTCGCCTGAGTTTAAAGTAATATAAAGATCTTGGTTTTCGAAATCGGTTTACCAATTTTAATGTGTAATTTTTGTAGGACGTGAATTCAAGATATATGTTATATATATATATATATATATATATATATATATATATATATATATATATATATATATATATATATATATATATATATATATAAACACACACACACACACACACACACACACACATCCGTCGAAAAGTACTAATAGAATAAAACCCATAAAGATTAATTAATTAATTAAGCTTTGATCAAATCCGCATTAAGCGATGCAGTTAGAAAATTAGGAAAATTCAAAGATTTATTTACGTATTGACGAGAACCTTTTGCCCTTAAAACGACACGAAAAGGAAATCAAGTTTTGGCAGCGTGAAGACGCAAGTTCGGCTCAGCCTTTCCATTTCAGAAATCCCGTTGGCGAAATAACCCCATATTGTTTGAATACTTCCTAACACACTGTGGCCCATGAGGGTATGGCAAGTATATACCTCGAAAACTATCTGAACTACGAAACTGAAATTTGGTAATTATAAACAGTGGGTAGTGTTACCTATTCTAATCAAGCAGCCACTTTTTTGCAACATCACATTTCGGGTCAGGTGGTATTATTTTAAAAACACCCAGTATACTTTCCACTTCTGTAATAGTTATTCTTATGCTACTTCGGCGATATCCTTTTGTATTTTATTTTTTGGTTTTGTAGGTACTTAGTAGTGATAAAAAATTTTTATGAAGGTTTCTTATTTCAATAACGAAGAGTGGATAGAACCGAAAAACGTACCCTGGCAACAGTACAGATTTTGTAGTTGTCAATAGCTGTCAGTGTTAGTAAACAACCATTCACTGTATTATTGTTGTTGAAAGTTATTTGACTTAACACTTATTATGCCTTCATGGTTCACTTACGACGAGTAAGTCGATATGGTGATCATTTATCGAGAATGTGGAAGAAGCAGCAGACATGCTAGAAATTTGTACAGAAATCGTTTCCCCTACCGAACAACTCCATGTAAAAATACTTTCCGTTATGTGGAACAAAGGTTAAGACATGGTTCTTTTCCAACTGGAAAACATCTAAATACTAGACGTAAGCCTATTACTACAGATGATAATGTTATTAACATTCTTGTTTATATCCAAGCCAATCACCACATTTCAACTCGGCGTCTTCAGCTAGAAATAGGATTAAGTTAATCTACTATCCAGAGGGTGTTAGAGCAACCACTGTTAAGTACCTACTAAACCTAGAAACAACAAACAAATGCGTATCGCCAAATTACCATAAGAGTAACTTTTACAGAAGTGGAAAAATATACAAGGTCTTCTATTAAAACTTTGAGTATTATACCACGTGACCAGAAATGTGACGCTGCAACAAAGTGGCTGCTTTCTTAAAATGGGTAATACTACCCACCGTTTATAATTACGAAATTTCAATATCGTAGTTCAGATAGTTTTCGAGATATATGCAAATTAGTGAAAATTAGAAATAAATTCAAAGACGGAATTTTATAGTTAAAACCAACTAATTTAATAAGGCTCGTACTGATGCATTACCTTTGGAAAATACATCTTGTATTAAATGGGAATGTAATAAAACGGCCGAGAGTCATGCAGACGACGTTTGTGCTAGAAATACATGTAAAAGTGTTATAACTAAAGCTACGAAGTTGTTTGAACAACGAAAATGAAATTAATTAGCTATATCTCCTGTGTGCAGTCGTAAATTTTGGTAAGTAAAAGCTTTGGTACATTTTCATCCCCCTCCCCCTAAATTTTTTAACGGATCTGTAGTTGTTTATTCTGTAGACACAGCCAATGTTTTTGTGGATTTATTTGCATCAAACACGTGTCTCAATGATTCTGGAGAACTCTCTCTTCTTCATACGCTGGGAAACCGTTTCATATTCGGTAGAAGCTCCTAAAGTAGATTATCAGTAGGCTTGATCTTAATAGAGTAACTATCTCACCCGGTATTCCCGCTATTGTCTTAAAGTAGTGTTCCCACGAACTAGTACCAGTCATATCTTAGCTCTATTCGATCCCTACGTCTTGTGTTAAATTTCCTTCTTCATGGAAGCTAGCAAATATTCAATCTATTCCCAAAAAATGCGATAAGACCGATCCCTCGAACTACGGATCAATTGCCATTACATATTTTGTCTAAAATATTGTAAAAAAGTCATCAATGAAGAATAGGTCTGTTTTCTTGAGATAACAAACTCTTAGTGGCCACCAATATGGTTTTAGGAAAAGTGTTCAACATGTGATCTTATTTCTTCAACAACTAATCCGATCCATTGCTTTGCTGGCCACAGCACTATTCATTGTAGTTGTCTATTCATAATGATAATCCACTTTTCATCTCAAATCAAGACTTTAAAACCGAAATGCTAATTTCAATCAACTAAGACATTCAAAGTATTATTGAATGGGGAACTAATAATCTATTAAATTTAATACTAATAAATCTCAGTGTTACCTTGTGTCCACCAGAGAAGATCTATCATTTCCTGTTGTAAGTATGAATGGATCAGATCTTAAGTTTCCAGACTCTATCACCATGTTGGGAATGAGTATCTTGAAATCTATCATGGTTTGACCATCTTCTGTCAGCTAACAAAACAGGTGCTCGTAAAATAGGAGTTTTGTTCAGATCAAAGCAGTACTTTACCTCCCAACAGCTCTTTCTGCTGTATAAGGTCCAACATCGACCTCAGTATAATTCTCACCTCTGGCTTGGTGCTCTCGAATACTCTCTCGATATTTGTGACCGCATTCAAAAAAGAGTGATTCAGTTTATAAACTTCTGACATAAAGTCCCTTGAGCATAGAAGAATCGTTTTAGTTCTTTCTTTGTATTATCGGTATTACAATGGTTATTACGCTGCTGAATTAGATTCTTTGATACCATCTCGGGCCACCTTTGCTAAGAATACTCCGTTCGGTCATTCACATGATCAATATGCAGCACAAAGCTCTACTTGACGTACGAAACCGGCGCAATCCACATTCCTCTATACTACTTCTAAACTCTGGAATGATCTCACTAGTTCCTGCTTTCCTCTCACTTATGAAAAAAATTGAGATAGCCGTTAATAGACATCTATTGGCAATTAAATATCCAGCTATTCATCCTCCAGTGTTCCTGAGAGCTTTAGCACGTTACGCCAAAGTTAGCTTGCTCTGGTCCACAATAATAAAAAGAAAATAATAATAATCTGTTGCGCAACGGACGATGGTACTTCTAGCTCAGACATCGCGATTGTTACTGAACAACTGGTAATGCGATGTTCCCTAGTTATGGAATGTCCTCTATGCATGCCCACTAATAAACCTCACAGTCAACTCCCCTCTTTGTTCACCTCACTACAGGTACGAAATAAATTCCGGTTTATATTTGGTTTACATTTGGTTGATGTTTAATAAAATTAAAAGTTATAAGAGGCTACCTTTTTGTGAATCAAACTGTAGAAAAATGTAACACTAAGGCTGCAGTATATACCTTGCATAATTCAGATTATTTATTATTATCAGTATTATCACTGAATAAATTTTTAGACAAGCTTGTTATTTACTTCATAATGTAACATTTGAACAAAGTATGTAATTGTATGTAAATTATAAATAAATATGATTTAATAATATATGTAATTACACTACAAACAACAAGCTCTACTAATCTAGTACTACCAGTATTTTAAAAATGAAGCAATCCTATTAAAAGACTAAATTTACATTTTTCCCTAAAAGCAATGAGGCGAACGATAAAAAAATGTAATATGGCCCGCGTAAATGGACCATTTATGAAATTGTTCCACTCGATGAAAACTCAAATGTAAAGGAATTAAACTTTTACAATCTTTTATAATGTCCATGCATAACAAGTCAATTTGAATTTTATTGTGTTTAGTCTACCACAGTACAAGATGTACTAAACCATTTACTGCAAAATATATTGGTTAAAGCATGTTTAATAGAGCCAAATATCTATTTACACTGCTGTAAGTGTACAGATGTTTAAAGGTTAAAGTGTAGCTTTCGATTTATGAGCTTTATTTTATCGAAAATGTTGAATTAGAAATATCGTTGTTAGCTTGGATATAAGTTGCTATCACGAATGTTTCTCTAGGTAGGAAAGACAATCAATTGGAATAATTTAACTCTTACAGAGCTCGGAGTTGTTCGAGACATATTGCCTCATTATTCCGACAAATGAATAGACAGATAACACTTGACAAGCAGTGCGTTATTTTGTACAATTCATCTCCCGAAATAAGTGTTTGCTTATGTAAATTATTCATGAGACACAGAATGGAAAAGTTATTCAATCCTTTTTATTTCGATAATTTTCATTTCAGGTTCTTAATATTGCAGATAATAAGTATAATATTGGTATGCACACTACGAAAAATTTTTTTACTGTCTTAAATGTACGTTACTGTTAGGATATTTTATTTTTTATAGTTAAAACAAATATCTTAATACTGTAGCATTGTTGCTAAATATGTGTAATCGGACATACTGATTTTCCTTGATATTCATTCATTTGCATAATACACATATTTTGATTTTTATGTAAGTAGCTATTTATAAAGTCAAAATTTGTTCCAATACTTTTGTTATACGTTTGATGACTTTTAAATACTGTTTAGATCAGTGGCGGTTCGCTATAAGGTGCCAAGGAACCTTGGAACTACCTCAACGAATCAGGAAATCATAATATTTTGTAATTTGTGATTGAGAATAATTTCACATTTTAACACAAAAAAATTGCAACTAATATCCGATCTTATTCGATATTATCATATCTTATACGATCTTATATGATCTTATCCGATCTTATCCGATCATATACGATCTTATCCGATCTTATACCTCCTCATCCTGTCTTATCTGACCTTATCCGATGTTATCTGAGCGTATCCGATCTTATCTGATCTTCTGCGATCTTATCCAATCTTACCCGATCTTATCCGATCTTATCTGATCTTATCCGAACTTATCCGACCTTAGCCAATCTTATTCGATCCTATCCGATCCTACCCGATCTTATACGGCTTTATCCGATCTTATCCGACCTTATCTAACTTTAATCACATTGATACAGTTTTGCATATGATATCTCAAAACAATATAAATCTAAAAATGGATATCATATGCATATTTTTATTAAAATAAAAACAAACTGAACTGTACTTAAAAAATGTGAAATGTCTGCACAAAAAATTATACGTACATTTTCATTGATATACTGGAATTAAATATATCTTATTTTTATGCTTATTACTATTTGCAAAACTTTATAAGAAATAGAAATGGAATGGAGAAATAGTTGAAGCTCCTATAATTACTACTGAATTATTTATATCTATTAAGGCCCTCGGGAGTCAAAGACACTACACAGAAGTTCGAGGTTAGTAATGCGGAGCTTGGGTACGTCTACCGCTAAGTGACCGCTTCCCAGAGGAAATTTCCTGGACTATGTATTAGATAAGCCCCCCGTGCCAATAAGTTCCCTTGGGAACAATTTCGTATCGAATGTGACTATGGGCCAAGCGCCACAGACGAAACGTCTGATCAGCACATTTGAGCCCTAGTAACGACCCACCTCTTCAACTGATAGGATAGGTATAGGTTGACTTTCACAGACTGAGGTTTCAACCAACTTCGCTGTGTTATTTTATTATAAAACAAAACAATAATTTATCTACCCCTATACTATACAACTTAAACTGTAGTTTTTAAATTCAATAAAATCAAAACATACCTTTCAGATAAATAGTAATCATCAGGTTAATCCCAAAGGCAAACGAAAGACTTCCCACACTCACGCCACTGTTTGAGACAATAATCCTAAAGGCAAACGAAAAACTTCACTCACTCACGCCACTGTTTGAGTATATAACGTAACTAAACGTTAGAATAATTTTTAGGTTTATATGCTAGTAAACTTGTTAACGTTAACAAAATTTTGAACAACTGGAAGGGGTCTGTACGATGGATAAGATATAATAAATGTAACATAATCTATAAGCAAGAAGTCTAGACATAAATATAACAAAGTGCAACGTATGCGTCTTTTCTAGACATGCAAACTTTTTACGCAGGTGTCGACAGCTTTAAGAAAGTCGGAATTGTACCACACTATATTTGTATGAATCATATAAACTCGACCAATTTGTTTAGTGTAAAACGCTCGTTCAGCATTTTCTCTCCTTTACGCAGGTGCCAAACAAGATAATTCTGAATTTTTTTAGCGTGTATTTATAGTATATTGAAAGGATTGTCATTGATTTAGATAGATTGAGCAAAATGTTGTTTATCGTAAAGTGTTACAATGAAAATGTGATTTATTTATTATGTTTGTATATATAAAACTAAATTATGTTTCCCTTTCTCTATCTTAAAAGTTACAATTTGTTTGTATTAATGTAAAAGTACAGGAAGTCTATTATTAATGAAACAACTACACTTAAAAACTGTTAAAAAACAAATTTTCTTGTGCGAATTCCTTGATAACTTTAAAAAATTATATTTTGAATGAAAAGTTTAGCTGTATTGTGGGGCTTATCTTCCCATGTAATTTTACGATAAATAATAAAAATTAGATATTTATATAAAGATACTTTAAACAATTATAAAAGTTTCTCTTTTTAGTATTAGTGACTAATATATTTACATGCATTGGGAATTATTTTTACAAGATTGTATTGTGCAAGTTATCATTAATAGTAATTTTTAGGATTCGGTTTCACATTTTTGAGACTAATATTAATTTTAAATTTTAAACGCATTACGGCATGCGATTCGTTTACTTAAATGAATAAAAGTTTCTTTGATTTTGCGTATTGGGGTCCTGGTAGAAAGCTATAGAAACGACTGACACGAGGTGCTCCCCGTCTGAATCAATTAGACGTTCAGTGCAAGCTTCATGATATCATTTACAGACATTACCGAGATTTGGATAGTAGACATAAAGCAGATAAAATTTTAGAGGGAAAGGCATCAGGCGCAACATTATGCAAACAAGCTGCGGCTTTAGCAGTCTGTACCACCATGAAAGCAAAGCGAAAATTAGGAATGGGGTGCAAACGTCGATTCAAGAAGAAGAATGGTGGAAATTTATTGCAATTAAAAAAAACCATATCTAAACAAATGAAGGCTAACGAAAATTTCATTGACACAATAAAGTCAACGCTTTCAACGGCAAAATGTATAGTAAAAAGTTTGGGAGGTAAGAAAAATGTTAAAGTCCCTAGAGTAATCCCCTTACTTAGGTACTTTAGAGAAGGAGGGTTTTTACCATTTCTTATTCGGATATTCGCAGGCTTATCAGAAATCGGTGTTTCAGCTGGCGGCTCACCGGGAATTGCTAAAGCGGTCAATGACGGAAAAAATTCCAAAAAAATTAGAAGAGATATCGCGCCATAATCACATGATGGAATCGATCGCTATTGACTCCGGCGGTGCATTTTATCTAAAACCATACAAATCTGGTGGTGCGTTATACTTAAAACCGTTTCCAAAAACTGAATAGATTACGCGAAAACCGTTAACAGATATTGATTTAAAGAAATACACAAAAAATGTACCCTACTTTAGGGAAACTTTTATGTGAGACAGCATGTCTAAATTACCATGAAATTATTAACTTAAATAACCGAAGTGGGCCAGGTACGCATTGGATTTGCTACAAAAAGCGAGGTAAAGAGGTATGGTATTACTATAGTTTCGGTAATCTTCGACCACCAATCGAAGTGATTAACTATTTTCGGGAATGTAAAATCTATTATAATTACAACCAGGATCATGAATTTAATACTTTTGTTTGCGGACACCTATGCCTACAATTTTTATATAAATAATCGATACGTCAAATTTTCTTAGTTATGTGCATAACATTCAGTTTAGAAGGTGTTGGTAATACAGTTAGCTACAACTTCTATCCGCCAACAGAACTAGATTTGGGAAGAAATACGTTATTAGGTTGGTTGGATTTTCCGGCTGCAACAGCATTAGAAACATTTATACCGGCAACGGTAGATTTTATTTTAGAACAAATCCATCTAATTTGCGAGTGATTAATATTCCGCATGGTGCATATGAGTTAGATGAGCGATTACCTAAATTCTAAAATACCCGCAGAAAAGTTTTTCATCGGGACAAACAATAATAACACTTCAATGTGAGATAAACTGTTCATTTGAGATCGGTTTTACTAAAGAGAATAGCATTGGTCGCATGCTAGGGTTTGAGTCTAAGATAATAGAACCAAATATTTTACATACGTTCGCGTTAGACATCTAAATACTTAAACACACTAATCTACACGTAGAGTGCAACATTATAAAAGGATTTTATCGAAACGGGAAACCTGCAAAAGTATTATATGAGATTGATGTTTCAGTCCCACCAGGCTATCGTCTAGATAAAACTGCCAGCACTACTCAATATTTAAAAGTAAACACCGACATAATTAGTAATATAGCAATCAATTTGACTAATCGAAAGGATGAATTAATAGAATTTAGTGAAGGTGAACCATTCACAGTACGCCTAAAACTAAAATAACATGGGTCAGAATTAATCAAGGAGCAATTCCAAATTCAAATAAAAGACATCATCCCTACAGTAAGTCATTAATTAGTCATAACCGTCATTGCGGTTACATTTGCAAAGAAATACTTTTTAACATCAATTAGTTTAAGAGTTCTCAGCGACAATGGACGAATCGTTAAACGTCTTTCAAAACGTACATTTTGATGATATTATAATGAAATCAGATATTCACAGATATTCTTCCGTATGGATCTTCTGCATATGGACAGTCTGAAGAAATTCGAATCGTAATTCAAAGCCAAGATCTAATTACGGCTACCTACTATAGTTTTTTGTACATAGAAGGTAAGCTTGAGCTCAAAAAAGAAGATGACAAAAAATCAAGCAACTTAACCAATAATTTCCCCCACCTTCTTTTAGAAGAAATTCGTTATGAGATCAAAGCGCTCAGCCATTTGGGGTGGTCGTCAAAGAATGAAGAACCATTACAAGTAGAATTCGATTGTCAAAATGGAAAAAAATCTTCTACAGTATATATACAATTGAACCACATATTTGGAATACTGGAGGATTATCGTCAAGTAATCGTGAATATGCGTCAAGCGTTGATTTTAATTAGCTCTAGAAGCAATACAAGCTACTACTATGGTGGCGTTGATGCGGAAATAACCTTAAATAAAATTCAATGGAAAGTACCGCACTTAACACTTAGTGATGCTGCGAAACTTAACTTGTTTCAAGGAATCAATAAAAAACCTATTATTACTGTTCCATTTCGTCAATGGGAGTTATATGAATTACCTGCTTTAAAACAGGCAACCTCAGACATATGGCCAATAAAAACGTCGACTCAACTAGAAAAACCACGTTGGATAGTTGTGGCATTCCAACAAGGTAAAAGGTACACAAAGTCGGTAAGGGCAGGACATTTTGATCACATTAGCGTCAGAAACCTTAAAGTACATCTGAATTCTCAGTTTTATCCATATGAAGCAATGCATTTGAACTTCAGTGCTAACAAATACATACCTACCTATCACGCTTTTTTGAAATCCCCATGCTATTACCATAGTGAGGATGATAATGATGCATTATTCAACTATTCGGAATTCAAATCATGTCCAGTATTTGTAATGGACTGCTCTAAACAAAACGAATGCTTAAAAAACTCTATGGTAGACATCAAATTGAATATGGCACCTCTAACACTTTTCGATAATGGGATGGTTGTCTATGGTCTTATTCTCCGTGACGATATTGTGCAGTACAACCCACTCAGAGGAGACAAAATTATAATACACACTCTGCATGTCTAGTATGTTAATAAAAATGATGTAATTGTTCGTTTAGTTTTATATCATCCATCAAAGATGAAGGTAGTTGCTCAGAAACAAAAACTTCCAATTGAAAATCATGTCAATAATGAGGAAAAGTCTAGTACTGAAAAACAGCGATTTATTTCCTAATAGTATACGTGCAGTATATGCGGTACCTCCAATTGCGGTAAAACAAACACAATGATCAGTCTGGTTACCGAGAAAAATGGTTTGAATTTTAAACATGTATACGTAACTCTAAGTCATTGAATCATAAAAAGTACAAGCTTTTACAGGAAATCTTACTTCCGATGAAGGATATAGGTTACTCTACGTTCAGTGATAATCACGATGTGCTTCAGCCTAATCGTGCAAAACCTAACTCTATTTTTATCTTCGATGATCTCGTTTGTAAAAAGCAAAATAACATAAGAGCATATTTTTCTATGGGTAGGCATAACGATATTGGCTGTTTCTATTTAGGTCAAACTTACTGTTCAATTCTCTGATTAAAGAGAATGATTATTTGGGGTTTAATGTGAGGGATACGCCGTCACTCGTATCAATTGTAGACTAGACCTCACAACCCTGTTGAGTAATTGAACAAAATGAGATTCATTCAAAGACTAATTTATTTGGTATTATTTACACTTTATATACAGATTTTAACATTACGTATTTTATTGTTTGACCCAGTTACTAGGTCATGTTTATTCATTTCAGCGCCTTTTTGTGCTTACTAGTTATAATGTACATAGTAGGTGTGTGTATTTTCAACCTTGCACATTTTTGTATCAGCATAATAATTAACCTGATTTATATTTATTCTACTTACTAATCGTTTTATATATTTTTTAACTGTTATGTCTTAATTCTAATTATTTCTCAACCTATTACTAAAATTGTTAAAATAATTATATTTCTCACCTTATTACTCTTATTACTAAAACTTTGTTACAATATCCTGTTTAATCTATGCAAGATTAAACATTCTGCCGGGCCCGAAGTTCATGTTCAATTGCAGATTGAACATTCTGCCGCGACGAGGTGGTTGGGATGGCGTAAAGTTGTTCCATCTGGAATCTTTCTCCTTCTGTTTCTCTGGGTTTTTTCTTTCGATGTATTTTTGTCCATGCCTTGTATGCCCCCCAAATTGCTAGTGCTATTCCTAGTAGTATTGCTGTACTTGCGAGACTGTTTAGTCTGGAATGTGATGATATCTTCTCCCAGTGGGTGTTGATTATATCTTGTTGGATTGCTTCTTCTTCTTGTTTTAAGTCACTTAGTTGATCTGTTGCCTTTAGTATGGTTTCCTTCTGAGTGGAGTTAACTTGAGTTTTGTGTTGGATTGTGTCTGCCATATTATATTTGCACTGGTTTGTGATAACTTGTAACTACTAATACACTGTCCTGACGTGTTGAACTAAGCACTCTGATGAGATTTGGATGATGCCAGTTTGGTTTAATGTGATGTCTTGCCTTACTCCATTGCATATTACTGCTCCTTTGACCACATCAGTTGTTATGAACATCCATGTGTTGGGCATGTATAGTTGTTTCCAGATTATTCCATCTATTTTGTGTATTGATGTCCTGCATGCATTCTTGTCCACTCGTTGGTATAGTTGATCAATTATGCAATTTGGTCTCTGCTCTATGCTGTTTACTACTGTAGGTGTGCATATCATTGTATGTTTTCCGATGAATACACTGCTTCTTAGTTCTTCGTCTGATAGCTGGAAGTAGAGTTGAGAGTTGTATTCTACGGCAATGACTCCAGCTCCTACTTCTATTACCCCATATGTCCCGTTTTTGATCTTCAGTGGTATCGAGTTATTTTCAATACAACATACTGCACGATTTCTGTAATGATGAAGTATCCTGATACATGGATTTGTTGTTCATCCTGCTTTATAGACATCTTTATTATTGGACGTGTTAGTATTTGTATGTTGGATGGTAGCTTTTTTGATGCTGATGTTACAATCTCCTTTATGTGTACTTCAGTGATAAGGTCGTAAAAGCTGCCTTGGCCACGATGTACGTCTAGGATTTTGTTGTAATGGTTATATATTTCGTTGATGAGGTTTACTGCTATTTGATATGAGTTTAGAATGTGTAAGTTTAGCTGGTTTTCGTCTATGGTCTTGTACCATTTTTCCATTGTGGATATTGCATCCAGTCCCAGGTTTAGTTTCTTCATGAAGCTTTCGAGTTGTCTGTTGAGTCTTATTTCTGTGTTGTTAAATGTTGATAGTGCTGATAGCATGAATTTGGTTTGACGGTCTGCTGTTTTCATTAATTCTTGTTGGTTCTTGGTTAATGCGTTGATGTCCTTGTATACTTCGTCATTTACTCCAAATATTGATGTCAGAATGTCCCCTAGCATGCCCCTTTTCTTTCTTGAGTGGATAATTGCTCGTATTCCTTCTTGTAACCATTTTAGTTGTTTACTTAATTCACTTGTGTGATGAGTCAGCTCCTTGCAGTGTATCTCTTCTGATATTCTTGTGGCTTGCCGCCATAGCTTGTCGAACCCTTGTGTAGCGTTTACTGCTTCTATGATATCCTCTTCAATATTAACTGTGATGTCAGAATGTCCCTAGCATGCCCTTTTCTTTCTTGAGTGGATAATTGCTCGTATTCCTTCTTGTAACCATTTTAGTTGTTTACTTAATTCACTTGTGTGGTGAGTCAGCTCCTTGCAGTGTATCTCTTCTGATATTCTTGTGGCTTGCCGGCATAGCTTGTCGAACCCTTGTGTAGCGTTTACTGCTTCTATGATATCCTCTTCAATATTAACTGTGTTGAATTGTAGATCGATCCGGAATGTACTTCTGATTCGAGCATTACCTATATGCTCTACGTATAGGCCTGGATCTGGATGTTCCATTGTAAAGTTCGCTCTTGCAACTGTTAACGTTGTTAAGAGTCCAAGTGCTTCTTGTAGTACGTGAGATTGTTTTGTTTCTTCCTTGCCCGGGTGTCTTCGCGCTTGTGTTGTTTTTGGCCGGAGAGTGTACGGGGATCAAGTTCGAATATGCCTTTTACTTATTTTACCATCTGGTTTGCGGGTTGTTACGATGCGAACCTTGCCATTTGCTGCTGCATGGACTTCTGTTACTTTCTCTAATGGCCACTTAGCGGGTGTAAATTTTCGTCCTTTACTAACACTATGTCGTCTACTGTCACGTTTTCCCGCTTTGCTTCCATTTGTACCTTTGTTGCAGACTGCTTAAATATTCCGATGACCAAATTTTCCAAAAGTCCGCCTTCATTTTCTGCGCTAGTTTCCATATTGTACTTAGATTTTCTTCAATGGTGTTTGTTGTGTGTTGTAATGGACCTACCAGTGCTTCTCCAGTTAAAAAATGGCCAGGAGTTAATATGATACCTCCTGGTTCCGTTGTGATTGGTATTAATGATCTTGAGTTTAGACATGCTTCTATTTGGTGCATTAGTGTAGTTAGTTCCTCGTATGTTAATGTTGCTTCTCCAATAACTCGCCTCATGTGGTGTTTGACTGACTTCACTCCGGCTTCCCATAGGCCGCCAACATGTGGTGTGGACGGTGGTATGAAGTGCCATTTTATCCCAACTGTTGATTCTTGGGTTCTTACTTCTTCCATTATTGCCTGAACTTCATTTTGAAGCATGTTACTTGCTCCTACAAAATTTGTACCATTGTCACTATATATGTGTGCGCAAGGACCTCTCCTGGATGTAAATCTTCTCATAGCTGCTAGAAATGTTTCTGTGGTCATATCACTTACTACTTCCAGATGTATTGCCTTGGTTGTTAGGCAGATGAATATTGCGATGTATCCTTTATATGCTTTGTGTCCTCTTCCTTTCCATGATCTTATTTGAATTGGACCGGCGTAATCTATCCCTGTGTGTGTGAATGGTGAACTTGGAGTTACCCTAGCCGCGGGCAATTCCCCCATAAGCTGTTGTGTAGTTTGTTTCTTGTATCTGCTCTCGAGAATTTCCCATGCTGTTTTGTAATTGCATTCTGCTATTTGAAGGTGTTGGATTAGTTTTGATGCTTCTCCTGTGACGTTGCTTTTAAGGTACTGCATTTTTTCTATTGTTGTCACCGTTTTGTTGGAGTGTATTATTTTGTCAAACAGGTCTTAGAATGTCATCCAATTTTCATAGCCACCGCTGAACATTGGTAGCTTTATTTCTGGCATCTTGATGCTGCATGTCTTATCTCCAACCATTTGTATTTTGTTTCCGAGTTCGATGCTTATTTGGTCACACCATTGTTCGGTTTTCTCGAACTCGCTGTTTGAAAAATAGTTGTCCTGATGTTTTGTTTCATGTACCTTGATGTGTTCGTGCAGGTCTTCAATTGCAGTCCATTGGCGCTGAATCTTGTCTTGCCATAACTTAAGTTGGACCGTGTTTTCTTCTTTCTTCAATCTTTCTTCTACTTGTTGTAATAGAGCACCTAGTTGTTGTATCTTGATCTCTTGTCGTTTCAATCGCTGTTCTTGTTCTTTATCGATCCCATCGTCTTCTTGCGAGGTGGTTGTTAGCTTCTTTTCCAGTTCTGTCAGATAGTTCTTAATGTGATTATATAGTTAACCCAATTTTTCAAAGTCATGATCATCTATCTGCAGTTTGGATATTTCATTGTGTGTGCTGTTCGCTTCTTCCCACCATGTTTCCAATGCATTGCTACGTTCATTAATGTACACCTTGTTCTTCCGTACCGCCGCATCTTTCTTCATATTTGTAAACATCTTCTCCATAGCCTTGCCAATTTCATTTTGGTTGTTGGCCAATTTGTTTATCTTCTCCATTTTCAATTTGACTCTTGTGTTGTTTCTTATTTATAAAGCTTGATTTTCTTACCCACTGTCGTTATGTTTCTTCTTTCCTATAAGGGGCGTAAATCCTTATAGTTCACAGAGGTTGACTTGCTGTTGTAACTTCTTTTGGCGATGGTGGTGGTGAATTGAATGTAGCTGTTGGTGTTGATGTCTTCAATAGGCTGATGTTCAATAGCTGCTGCCGTTGGTGGTGGATGATGTCTTCAATAGTAATTAATTTTACTGGTTGCCGATGTTGGTGGCTCGAAGGACCATGACTAATTTTACTGGTTGCCGATGTTGGTGGCTCGAAGGACCATGATCAATTTTACTGGTTAGAGAGATTGAGTGTTTGGGGTTTTAATGTGAGGGATACGCCGTCACTCGTATCAATTGTAGACTAGACCTCACAACCCTGTTGAGTAATTGAACAAAATGAGATTCATTCAAAGACTAATTTATTTGGTATTATTTACACTTTATATACAGATTTTAACATTACGTATTTTATTGTTTGACCCAGTTACTATGTCATGTTTATTCATTTCAGCGCCTTTTTGTGCTTACTAGTTATAATGTACATAGTATGTGTGTGTATTTTCAACCTTGCACATTTTTGTATCAGCATAACAATTAACCTGCTTTATATTTATTCTACTTACTAATCGTTTTATATATTTTTTAACTGTTATGTCTTAATTCTAATTATTTCTCAACCTATTACTAAAATTGTTAAAATAATTATATTTCTCAACTTATTACTCTTATTACTAAAACTTTGTTACAATATCCTGTTTAATCTATGCAAGATTAAACACTTACACTAAAATCCCAAAGCAATTAATTCGTGATAATGAAAATCTAATTATATTATTTGAGCAAGATGAATTAAACCTAAAACACGTGTATGAGGATCATATACGGCCCAACATAGGCATGAAATTGTTTCGGGACATGTGTTCAAAGTGCTGGATAGATCCATTTGGTCCATGGTCATAAACAAGGATGCCGAAGTCAATAATGGTCGCTGTGGGAAAATATTTGATGAATATATAATACCTTAACTGATCCGTTTAGGAATTAACAGCTATCTGTCTAGTGCAAACAGCTGTCTGTTCAGGGTAAACCGGTACCTGTTCGGTAAACCTGTTTTGCTACACAATATATAATACCTTAAACTGCTTTCAGTGGTTTAGCAGTTACTCATCCGTTTAGGTATTAACAGTTATCTGTTTAGTGTAGATGGCTATCTGTTTAGTGTAAACAGCTATCTGTTTACTGTAAACAGCTATCCGTTCAGGGTAAACAGCTATCTATTTAGTTTAAACAGATATCTGCTCAGGGTAGACTGTTCACTAAACCCCCGTTTTGCTATAATGGATAATAAGAAGATGATATTAAAGCGAAAAATTATTCAGGCTCGTAAAATAATACAGCAAAAGTATAACAGGCTTAAAACCGCCCGAATTGATAATGAAAGAACATTTAAAAGCCCCTAATAGAACCCCCAACTGAAATAGTAAGTAAAATCGGTCCCCCTAGCGATTTAATATTAAATTTGTTACAAACTTTAACCGCATGTGCAAAACTCTCATTTTTAATTCCCTCATTAATAAGATGACTGAAGAACTCTTCCTTGTGAGGGAGCGTGGCCTCGGTTAATTTATCCCAAGCATCAATATACTCATAAGGAAACACACCTTTACGAACTAGTGGAGAAAATTCATCATCATTGTTACAATTAGCTCTGGTAATAATTTTTTTACTATTTCCCAAATAGTTTGACAACTTTTCAATACTGCTACTTATAAATCTGAAAGAAGCAATAAATCTAAACTTAATTTTAGCCCCTTCTATTATTTTACTGAAGGAGATATATCTTTCTTTGTTTAGCAGTGAAATCGAACCGGGAACTAGCCAATTCCTTAATAATGAAATGTGAATAATAACCTGATAAATTATGAAACACAACTGGTAGAATATGGGTGGCTGTAGTTTAGGTTGTATGCCTGATGCGATTCCCCCCGAAATACTTCTGTAATATGATTATGGTCTCTAACTTATATATCATAATCAGTAAATGGTTTTCTGCAAATGTGACAAATCGTGGCGCTTTCAAAGTGGTCAACGTGATTTGGACTTAAAGTACCCGTAATAATTATTTTATTGATTATTTCGGTCGTCCAAAGTGCAATAATTTGAAGCTCTTTAACAAACAATTTAATGCAATCATTTGATATGTAAATTCTAAACCGAGATAAAGAATCATTGTATGAACACTTCAAATAGTAAGCAATGCTGAAAGTTATATGTTTGAAGTGAAATAGAGTATTACTTTCAATGCCTGTTATGTTTGTATTCTTTTCTAAATACTTTCTAAATCGGCATAAATTACAAATGGCACCTTTTCTCGGAGTGTAAAGTGTTTGAACTGAAAATTCATTTCTGCTTCGGTAGGTAACCCAGCAGAGTAGTGATTAAGTTGATGACAGTGAGTGACATGTTTACGTAGAAGGTAATCTGAAGAAAAATGGTTTAAGCATCTGGAACAAATAAATTGCTTGTGCCCCTTATTCGATAGGTAGGAAATAAGAGTAGACATATTTTTAATCCACATGAAATGATGTGTAGTGTTATTTTTTGTATTAATAACTTCAGCAATAGAACCCGCCACGTGATAATTAGCAGAAAGTATTAAATGATTTATAGGCTCCCTGTCACTATTTCGATTTTCACTTAACACTAATCTACTACTATGAAGTAAGGAACCTTAATATAAGTTGAAAGGCCACCTTTAAATGGAACATGGCTATCAATAGTCACCTTTAAATGTAAAACTTCACGTAATCCCCAATCAGAATACCTCTTGGAAAGCTCCAGTAATTTTTTTGTGACTTATAATACACGTTTTTATTGTCCCACGCACGTAAATTGGTTGCAATATCAAGGACATATTTTTTTATGGCAAAACTCAATAATGTGATTTTGAAGTTGCATGAAAATTGTAGCCTAAAACAACATTCACCTTTAGCATCGATTGCCTTAACATTAATTTAACCTTAGGTGCAAAACTATTATATGCATTTTGTAAAAACAATAAGATGGTCCTTGATGTTTGCTATATTGACCATAATATCCGCAAGTAATCTACCATTAAAACATGAATCTAGAGAGTACCAACCTAATTTTCGTGTACGTTATTTAGTGACAATTCCACTACCTGTTTTCTCTGAAGCGTCCTTTAACCGTGTAAGTGTTATGAGATAACACTTTAAGAATGACGAATTACTTTCGAGCTTAAACAGATTTTCATTTGCCTCTAAACAAATTTTATTTTGAATTAGATCTTGCAGTATTAGTGTTAACTATACGGATGTGTCGCCAAGATTGCAATGTATGGACTGAAATGAAACTGCTCTTTATCTACTTATATAGGCGCATAAACCGCATTCAAGGTCGAAATAAGATTAATTCTAGGAAGAATGATAGCTTTTTGTCTCGCACTTACAGTGTTGTCATGCCTCAAGGTTATGCGGTGTTGCCTGATTTAGCAAACCTCAACATTATATTAATAATCACTGCTGTTTATTATACTTGTAAAGACCCAGCATCTTTTACAAAATTTTCCTGTAAATAATTACTTGCTAATTATCCCGTGTTAATCAAATTTTGCAGAAACCAACAAATAATTAATTTTATAATCCCCTACGACGTAGATTTCAAAAACATATCGAATGTTTTCACGTCAGAGTGTTATCCGCCAACCGCGATCGGAGGACTCCTGCACGGAAGCCAGATTCAGCCACCGCGGATTCTCTATAAAGAATCACGACGCGCTATCGAAAGCCCAGACGCAGACTACCGCTTTTATTTTCGTTGTGTGCACCGCCGACCCGTCGATTGCCGAATTCGTTCGTCCTGAACCGTCGTGCACCTTTTGTCGCGTTACTTCCCCGCCATCACCTGAAAATCATCTCCCTATAATCAAGCTGCTAGTTGATGCGTTCTGAGGTTAAAAGCACACAAATCGGACGGTGTTACGACTGGCTTTGACGCCCATAATCATCTTTCACTTACTCCGTTGGGAAGAAATGTCGTCGCCTTAATTTTATCAACCTTTTGAAGATCCATTTATAAAGCTCTCAACGGGTTAGTCCCAGATTCTTATAAATGGCCCTTCACCTAAGCATCTATTACATAACATTACACAACCATGACTCACACAAGCTAATATAAATAAAAACTAGAAGTGCCTGCAACCGCAGATTACGCGAATTTCAGAAGCCGCTTCAGGAGAGATCCGTCATTTACATAAAAACGTTACCCGTTCCCGTCTGTACTTTGCATATTTGATCGTTTCAAACGTAAATAAGAACTGATCGCAATTGGTCATACTTCCTCAGCACATTAGTGTTTGGTCTAACAATACTTTTTCATAGAAGTGCTGTAAGAAAACCATTCCTGTCATTAGTAACGAGTTAGTTATCCCACACCTGATAATCCTGACCTAACTCGTCCCAGAAGGGTTGAACACCTTATATCGCATTGCAATCAAATGCGAGAATTGGTATGTATTAGTTATCATTTTCGTTTAATACGGGAATTAATAGTGTAAATAATAAACGTTAGTTTATTCCGTTCCAAATAATTGAAATAATTATTTGATGCCGGAACAGTGGTGTTAATATCTCGGGTAAATAATAATCTTAATTGTTTTCTAGTTAAAAAATTAGAATAAGTCTCGTGTAAATAAAGAAACTCGTACGTATTAAACGCTCAATCGAATTAATACAGAAAGCAAGCGTTTCGTAACTTAAAATAATAATTTTTTTAAATTAATACTCTTTATTTTATTAATTAAGTAAGTCATCAATAAAATTACCCCATCCGATACGCTTGTAGTTTGTGTATGTAAATCATCATAAACCGTTACGTATTTATATCATACAAATATAAAAATTCATTTAATAGACATTACCTTTAAAGGAATACATCTATTTAGTCTGAAAGCAAACTCGTATATGAAAATAGTCATGCGCACGTTAGTTTAGAGTATTGATTTTTCTTCGGAACTGACCTTCTCACAGACGTAAGCGTGAGCATTGCCCTGTCCTCAACTGACGTAATACCGTTAACATTCATTCCAATTTAAACAGAAACGCCTCAAGATCGAGCAGCCGACTACCTGCCGTCCAGGGCGTCCATCCAGATCGGGCGTCCAGGGAAAGTTCGGCCAGCTTTATTTAATGTACTTGATTTCTGTTTTCTTATCTTTACTTTTATATGTTAATTAAGTTGAATTATTGATTAGTATTGTAAACAATAGGTAATATACGTTTAAACCATTATATTGGAATCATTTAGTGTGAACAGTATTTAGCCCAAAACTATCTATTCTAGCGAATCCAACTCTTTCGTGCTAGTACAAGAACCGACTGAACTAGTCTGAGGCAAATTAAAATAAACAATTTAATTATTCTAAGCAAAGTGGCTTACAAACTGTTTCAGTGTTGTGTAAACATAATACAAATTCATTTTTAAGGTTAGAGGCCATAGTTTGCTTGCTACACATATTTACAATATAATCATCTAAAACTTTAATGGGAAAATTATGAAACTGATATGGTATAATTTTGAATTTATATTCCATTCTCTAGGCTTATAGGATGGTGGGGACTTACAAGTTAAAAAAGAAACCCTATTCAGGATGGTCAATTCTGTGAATAAATGACGTTGTAAGGAAAACTATACTTACCCAGAAGTCGAAACCAGATTTGGTGTTACTTTTGTTGTTATGTTTCATAGCATAAATGTACGAAATGGTTAAACAGAGGACATTGGAGCTGGACGTAGAGCTGCATTGCCATCCGACAATGAAGGTACCTACTTTAGTAAAATGTATAATTGCACGGTGTTAAATGGGTTATCCATGTGATAGAGAAGAGCTCCTTGCCATAGTTGGTAATTATGTAACTTCAAACAACATAAAAACGCAATTCAAGGATGGAAAACCAGGTATCGATTGGTATTACTCGTTCATGAAACGACAGAGTATTTGCATGAAATCCATTTATTGTGTACAATTTTTATGAAAAATTAGAAAAGCTCATGAACGATACTGATCTAGTTTTACCTCATAAAGGCTTTCTTGAGGGTGACAGGTGGTTTTGGAAGAAATTATATAACAGTTCTTGCAATGGTTGCTACACAGAAGAACAACAGTTTTATAATTATTGGTTTATAAATGCTTTTTGTCACATGTTAAACTAATTTAAAAATAATATGGCAGTCCTCAATAAACAATTTTGTTATTGTGCAACGGCCATTGCAGTCATATTATTGTCAAAACTAATGAATCGCCAATTGAGAACAATATTAAATTTGTTTCTTTTTCAAGCCTTTTTACAGATCAAATTCAAGCACTAGACAAAAGTGTTTTTGTTTCAATTTGAGAAAAAGCATCAAAACAACAGACAATCCGAAATTAATAATTGAAAATAAAAAAACAAAATAGAAAAGAAAAACGGGTCGTAAATTTGTCGAATGGTCATTACGATATGGAAAGAAGTATATCAAAGATATCGTTTGATGAAGAATCTGGTGGAAATATGATCATTTCAGAAATAACAGAAAAAAAAAAAATGTAGCGCATATTGAGTACGGAGAACTTACCTGGAGTGAAATGCGGCCGGAATGATATTTTCTGGCCGAGTTTCTTGGCGCCGCCAGAACATCTTCCATTACAAATATGTCGTTCGTGTAAAATAAGTAAATTAACCCTGCTGTCTCCTTCGGGTCTATATGACCCGAAATCAAATTATTGTTTAGATAACTTTTTTGTTTATTAATATCTAAACTTCGTAGTTAATGACTTTGTTCCTAATCCATTGAAGAATGAGGTGACTTGTTTGTTTTAATAAATTTTTTTTCCTTATTTTTCGAAACATGATTGTTACATTGATGATCCTCGGGTCATTATGACCCGAGGCTGTAATACATTAGTAGGACGTATACATTTGTATTTGCAATTATTTTATATTGAAATTTGAGGATAGATAATATGCATATCATCACATGCATGCAACTTGCAGCAGGTATAAATATCTTATCGCAGTATGCAACCGACAGTTTTGTTTGTTACGTTGCAGAGAAAGGTGCGGTTTACAATAATGGCAAAAAAATATCTTAGTGTTGAAGACTTATTGATAATTTGAGTGACAATAGTGACGATGAAGCTTCTGAAGAGGAAGATCATATCAGTGAACTTAGTGATTATGAACAGTCAGACGATGATTTTTTCGACGATGCTGGACGGACAAATCCTACGCAATTGATGCCACCTGCTTGATCGGTTCAAGCTAAAGATAATTCCATAACTTGGATGTTAGATCCATTTTCTCAATTAGGGCGTGCAACTAGTGCAAATATCATAAAAGTCGCTCCAGGTCCAACTAGATACACCAATGCACGAGTCCAGGATGTAAAATCTACATTTCAGCTATTTTTCAATAGTTCTCTGGAAAATATAATTTTGAAAATGACTAACATCGAAGGTCGTAGAGTGTACGGTGACAAGTGGCAAGAATTAGATGACATTACGTTGCAGGCGTACATAGGTTTGTTACTGTTAAGAGGACTTTACAGATCGCATGATGAATCTACCAGAAGTTTGTGGAATGCAGAAACAGGCAGACCTCTTTTTCGCGCAATAATGTCGTTGAAACGATTTTATTATATATCACGCGTGTTACGGTTTGATAATAAAGAAGATCGTCAAGAAAGAAGGCAACGGGATAAGAGAATTTTGGGACAAATGGGCTGAAATACTACCAAAATTGTACAATCCTGGGCACAACGTAACTGTGGACGAGCAGCTGGTTGCATTTAGAGATCGTTGTCCATTCAAGCAGTATATACCAAGCAAGCCAGCAAAATATGACATCAAAATATGGACGCTTTGTGATAGTGCAAGGTCTTATGCTTTAGAAGTTCAAGTACATACGGGAAAACCACCTGGGGGAAAACCTGAGAAGGATCAGGGGCTGAGAGTAGCTTTAGACCTTACTTATGGACTAAGAGGTCAGAATGTAACTTGTGACAATTTCTTTACATCGTATAAATTGGGTCAAATGCTTCTCAAAAGAAATCTTTCTATGTTAGGGACTGTCAGGAAAAGCAAGCCTGAGCTACCTATCATGGAAGTAAATAACGTTGTGTATAGTTCCAAATTTTATTTTACTAAAGATACCGCAGTTGTGTCTTATATTCCAAAAAAATACAAGTAGGTCATTTAATGAGTACGTTTCATAACCAGAAACAAATAAGCGACGGAGAAGACAAAAAACCACAAATTATACTTGATTATAGTTCTACAAAAGGAGCAGTTGATACATTAGATCAGCTAATCGGTGCATACACATGCAAACGAAAAACAAATCGATGGTCCATAATCTTATTTTACAACATTTTAGATACCAGTGTCTATAATGCTTTCGTCTTATGGCGCGAAATTGTAATAAAAGTGCAATGTGTAACGTGTATATTAAATTTTGAATAATTATAAAAAAGTAATGAAAGTTATAAAGTTAATGAAATAATAAATCTCCAAAAAATACTACCTTACACCACTTATAATTGTGCCTTTGGCTCATCGGTAGATTAACAGGGTAGGTTCACTAAAATGATTTGCTTAATTACCACTTACCATAAATAATAAAGAATGCTAAAAAATGAAGTTATCTCGGGCGCCAAATTGTCTTTTTTTTAAATTATCGGGGCAATTAAACCGACTTGACAAAAATGTAAAAAATAAAAATATACAGACTATGTTTATTGAAGTAAATGTAATGATGAAATAATGAATGTCTTAAAATTATTCTTAAAGTACTAAATAAAACACTAAATAAATACCTTAGAAATTTTTATACACAAACTTTTCTTTTTGTCAACCACTGGTATCTAAATATGAATACGGAGAGGTTAACAGGATGAAGTCATTCTTGCGTCATCATGGTGCAATCTTGACATAATGTTATCAGCCGCACCCCAAACTGAATTTGTCTTTATAAAAATCCGTATAAATTTCTTCTTAAAACTGTTAAAACCACTTCTTAGTGCATTAATTGGAAGTATCCATTCAAAAAATTGCATTCATAAAACCAAATATGTACTTAAAATTCAATTACGTTGTAAATTGAATTAATGATAAACGTATAAATACGTAAAAAAAGAAACCAAAAGAAAAACCCTAAGGTAAACGCTAAGGTAAACCAAGGAAAAAACGCCTAAAAGAACACAATGCTATAAATTTTATGTAAATGTATTAAAAATATATCTCTTACCACCAAATTGATGGCGTTTTTCACATAAATTTAAATAAAATCAAAAAGAAGCACCTTCATGCTTCGACTTTAAACATGAAGTCCAAATGAAGGATTTCGAAGTAGATGATGAGGTCATGTGTACAAGATATCAGCAGATTAACTTAACGCAGACGCGTTGATTATAGAATTAAGTCACGATGCTTTGCGCAACTCAGAAAACAATTTAGGGGAATATACCTTAAAGAAATATACACTATGAAGATATGCAAATTAAGTTGCCTACCTCATACCAATATTGTAATATAATTAAAATTTTCTTGTATTTAGAACTAAATGAAGGAAAGATCTTAAATTGAGGTATATTTTATACAACACAAAAAAGAGTTGTTACAAAATAAATCCAAACTGGAATAAAAATGTTTTGTCCAAAAGAAGACTGTTTTTGGAACAACTGGGCAAACAATTGGTAAAACCTTACATTTTGTCCAGAAAACATCTTCCCCGTAATGAACAAGCAGCTGCAATTGTAACAGCTATTCAACAACCATTGGTGGAAATTTCTACCAATCCTCTTCCTGGAACTAGCAACAAAAACAAACGAGCACGCTGCAAATTTTGCCTTTCTAAATGTGATAACAAAACTAATATGACCTGCATTCAGTGTAAAAAATATTTGTGTAAGGAGCACGTGACCTGTTATTGTCCCGACTGTAAGAAGTAGTGGATCATATCAATTATTAGACATTTTTTATTCCGTTCTCTTTTTTTATTTAAATTTGGTTGAATTTATTTTAAGTTTCACGGTTCATATAAAATACATTGCATTAGAGAAATATAGTTAATAAATATATAAAAATTGTTGTTATTTTGGTTTTAATTCATATTTCAGGAGTTCGGGTCATTATGACCCGAAGGAGAACAAGTTTATAGTCTTGTCGAGGAGAACAGCAGGGTTAAGGGGATTGAAGTTGAAAGTATGCGATTAAATAATGATAGTGAAATAGATTTTACAATCTTAGATACTGATGTTTCCTGTATTAGTTTCAATATGATTAAATCTCTACTGCCTAATCCCCTAGTTGAACAAACCAATCAGAAACATATTTATAAATTCCCGGGAACTATTGTTGTACTTAAAACATAATATTTTTCTTGTTCCATATGTTCTTTTTTTGGGATTCTGTGTTCAAGTAATAATATTTTATATTAATCCACGTTAAGTTTAAAAAATGTAATAATCTAACTGTTTTCTGTTATTTGAAAATACTATATGGGGTAAATGTGAACATGCTACAGGTTTTATAAATAATAAACTATAATCGAATTCGTAATCATTTGCCCCTTTCTTTAGCAAATTATCTGCAAGGCTCCCGAAATATATGTTTACAGATACTCCTATAGAGACATTTTCAAGTTCAGGTGGGGTAATTGTAAACAGCAACTACAAAAAATAAGTGATATATTTTACTCGTTGGGTACCAATTATATTGTCACGTATGGCTGAAATTTACCGTAGATTTTTCCAATACTAGGATATTTAATTTTATTTAATTAATTCAATTTAATTATATGTAGAATTTTAAATTAAAACGTTGCCACCAATAATGTTTACTTTAAAAATTGTTATCGTAGCTTCGACAAAAGGAATTAAATTTCATTTAGGGTGAAGCGAGCTTTTAAGGAACATAGTATGGGTCTCCGAAGATAGAGTAATTACGCGACGCGGTCTACAACCTGATCTCCTTGCGCTGTGAGTATTAACTAGAACGTTCCTTTTGTTACATTTACCCGGATTTCGCACCTCGAGAGTTGTAAAAAGGGTAACTAGTATTATTATTTTGACAACGGCGGTTTAGGCACCGAACGACAAGTAATACTGCGTTATTGAACTATTTCCGTCTCCCGAAGGATAAATACTCATAATAATAGTATTTGTATAAAAACCCTGGTATTAAAATAATCATCCACTAACACCACCATAAAACCATTAATTACGTACCTAAGTCAACACCCGATTCCTTCCTGTATTAATCCACCACCAATAACCGTTGATTTTCCTCGATACCGGGCTTGATTTACCACCGTCAAACCATTCACCTGGTATTTTAAGTTTACATGTACAAATCTCTAACTCCATTTTCACATTCATTCATCAACATAAGCCACCATTTCATTTATTATCACTTAGAATTAAAACGTGTAATTTTATTACATATCTCAGTAGTTGAACACATTAACATTTCTTTAATTTGGTTTAAATATCGATCCGTGCTAAACGTGTAATTTTATTGCACCTCCCAGTATTTTAAACATGTTAATATTCAAAATGTAAACTTTCACCATTATCACACATAATAAAATACTTATCTTTTTTTGGTTTTTTAATGGTGCATTTTAAATTATACAATCTAAACGTTTCGATAACACTTACTTCTTCGTCAGTAGCAATATCTATTAAAATTTTTAAAGATGTTGAAATCAGTTTTGTCAAAGTTGAAAAATTAAAACAAAAATTTAATTTTTCAACTTTGACAAAATTGTTTACAACATCTTTAACAATTTTAATAGTACTACCGACGAAGATAATCGTAAGTGTTCTTTTGTTAAACATCAACCCGAATTAAACGTGTAATTTTATTATACCTCCCAGTATTTTAAACACATTAACATTTCATTAATTTGGTTTAAATTCAATTTAGTATTTAATAAAACGAATATCATTCTGTTTGCACGAAAATTCCATTGACTATCGAAGTTTATACACAAGGTCACGCTTCAACGTGTACATAGAGTCAAATCGAATTCATTTATCAATAAAACTGTGTTATTAATTATAAGTTATAAGTTTTCCCAACACCTGAAGTCAAGACTATCTTAATCACCTCTAGTTAATTGATAATTTCGTAATTAAACCTAAGATAAACATAAGATTGAAGTACTCGCGTAAATTGCAGCTTTTCTAATTCCGAAAATTACAGACTTGCCGATCCATAAAGATGCTTCAAGTGCACACCTCGTTTTAACCTATATTAAACTAATTATCTATTAATTTTTCCGTTTTCAGCAGAAACACACGTGTATTTTGAGCGCTTTAATTATTTTACAACGATTCCGACTGACCCGGCCCGATATTTTTGGCTCGCCATGTTTGAAGCCTAAGCAATAGAACAAGGACCGCTGATTTTCCAGATTAGGATACAACCCAATCCTGTTCATTATATAAATATTAACTATAGTGTTAACTTTATTTTGTAGGAGACTTTTAATTTTTCAATTGTTCAAGTTAATTTTCTACTTTATTTGTAAATAAACGTGTCACAATTTGCATTGTGTGAATTTATATTGTCAACGGCAACCCAACGAAGTGCAAGTAGTGACACATAGCCTACCCGACCGGAAGTCTCAGAAGAAAAACGTAAAAAACTAAAATTGTATTAATTGAGGGTGGTACATACTTAGCAATCATATTCAGACAAGATTTTACATAATTACAAGAGGTAGTCAGTATTAATTGAGTATCGATGTGTTGCTCGTTAGTTTCACATATAAATTCGCCACATCTGTACTTGTTTCGTAAGGAACACGCAGGTACATTAAAACAAAACGCGAAAATAATGTAGTTAATAAGACAACGCATGCCGAATTTTAAGATAACAAAATGTAACCCGCATTCATAAAAGAGCAACACGCAAGCCGACTTCACAATGAATATACCTGGAAAATCCTTTTGTGGCTCTCCAGAAAACCAAAAGATATGTTAAGCGGAGCGTGGGAATTCAAACTATTGATTGCGTTCGAGAAAAATAGATTTCTTCGTAACGACAAAGACGCCACGTAACAACACACACAATCAATGGCAAATAGTTGAATCCGATAAACCGGTTCAAACTATTTTTGCCTGATTATGCAGTATATTTGCACTGAAACATTGAACAATTGCCATATTCGAGGGATTCACTATTTCTCTGTTTGTGAGATGTATGAATACTTTGGAAGTTTACCCCTATCTGGGTACACTAAAGTACCCTGCTGGATATGGTATTGGGAAACAAAAGGTTAGTTAGCAGTAGCATGTAACCAATTTGAAAGTATTCATAGTTATTTGAATTTTAATGATAACACAAGAATTGATCCCAACAATCAAGTGTACAAAATACAAAATAGTGTTTCACATCAATTAGCAGAAACGCTACATTCTTCTTTTTCTTTGGATGAAGCAATGGAATCATATTTTCAGCGACATGAGACAATTTATTAGGGAAAACCTACCCGTTATAGATTTAAGATTTTTAAGTTTTGGTGTATCAGAACTGTGGAAGGTTACATTTTGAAATTTAAACCTTACCGCGGAATAGGAGACAAAACAGAAGAAAACACTTTACGCTATAGTACACTGTATACTTTTGACAATTTCTTTAACTCTTTGCCTCTATTACGGAAATTAAAAATAAACGATATCACATATGCATTGGTACCATTAAATCTGACCGTATTGAAAAGGCTTCCTTGGAACATCTAAAAAGTCAAAACGTGGCGCTCTACATACTCTGAGGGACAGTTCGGCTCAAATTACACTTATTAGATGGAACGATAATAACCAGGTAACCATGGCCACCAATGGCGAAAATGATAAGGGGTAACGTCTAGCAAAAGGATACTGCAAACGTTTGTCCATATAACAGAAAAAGTACATCCAAGTAGATCATCCCACAATGACTGACTCGTGCAACCAAGGAATGAGAGGTGTTGATCTGTTTAATAGCAAGCGTGGTATCTACAGAATACGTGCAAAATCAAAAATGTGACAATGACCATTCATTCGATTTTTCTTGAATGGTACAATGGTAAATATATTAATCCTTTTCGTTTTGTTCACCTTAAAATTAGAATTTACAGGTAGAACTGTGCTCAACTTGCTGACGACTGCTGAATATCTACGTGGTTCTAAACCAAAAGGTATCGACACTATTCTGAAGGAAATACTATGTGATAGGGGAGACTACTCTATTGGCAAACAGGCTACCCAAAGACGATGGGTATTTTGTGGTAAATGTGTCAAATTTTCATGCACAAAACGTAATGTGGGGTTACATACAGCACCTATATAATTTTATAATATATAATTATGTTCATAAATAAAAAATTTAGATATAAAAATAATAAACACGTATTTTTTAACACCAGCTTGCAATAGTCAGAAGTACTTCTGCTAATCTGAACTGCCTAGGGTATATCATACGGCAAAAAAAACAATGAAGTAATTACGTAATGCGGATAAATTGAATCAATGTCTCTTAAGTAAATAAATTCATAAAAATGAAATTTTATATTTTTCTTAAATTTTGTAACCTTTTAGCTTTACTCAATCGGAGACTGGGCGTGAATCTGATACAGTTTACAACATCCTCAACTAAACAGGCACATATTAAACAAAATATAGATATAAAAACAAATAAAAAATTAAATATGTAACTCGAACTTAAAATACAGTACGTTTCAAATGAAATGCACCACTTAGAAATAATAATGATATGATTTTGAAATTTTGGCAAAATAATGTTTCAGTATCATGTAGAAAACAATGGAAGTTTCAATGAAAAATAACAAGTCATTATGTACTTTGCACCATTGTTACCATCAATTATCAACAATTTTTATTTATACTTTTTAAGAAATCTAGTCGCTTAGTGTCAATTTTTTGTTGTTTAACTGACACATTTATTCCAGTAAGACAACGACGAAACTTTGCCCAAGTTTCAGATTTTGACAGGGGTAGAATTATCGTCATGAAAGAATCAGGTTGTCATTTCGAGAAATCGGCAGAAGACTTAATCGAGACCATACCACGGTGGCCCACATTTGGCCTTCTTGGTCTGAAGAAGGCATTCAACGACCTCGTCCCAGTGGAAGACCACCACGCAGCACCAATGATCGTGAAGAACGACTTCTTAGGCGGATGGCCACAAGAGATCGGTTTCAGTCAACAAGGTCTGTTGCGGTGAACTGTACAGGAGCTATTGTTGGTCGTCACTTATGAATGTCAACAATCTACAGGAGAATTAAGTCGTTTGGCTTACATTCGTATCGTCCATACCGACGACCCCAGTTAACTCAAGAGCATAAGGCTGCCAGATTGGCATGGTGTCAAGAGCGGCGGGACTGGAGCCTTAAATGGAATAACATCGTCTTCAGCGACGAATTACGTTTTTGTTTGTGGCGAAACGATGGTCGACAGAAAGTGCGGCGGGTTCGAGGAGAACGTCGAAACTTAGAGTTTGTTGAAAGACGACACACAAACTTAAACACCTGGAGTCATGCTTTGGGGCGCCATACGTGTTGGTGGAAGATATCTTATGTTCATGGTAGTACCATTAATGCACACATTTTCAAATGGTATTTTGCAACAGGGTAATGCTAGACCACACACCGCACATATTACAAGAAGGTGTCTGGATCAAGTGCAGCTACCAGTATTGCCGTGGCCTGCGTGATCACAAGATCTTTCGACCATTGAACATGTATGGGACATGATGGGTCGAAGACTAAGGCAACTACCAAAGCCCCCAAACAACTTAGATGAATTACGACACCATCTTCAGGTAGCCTGGGATGAAATGCCTCAGGAGGATATAGACCATCTCATAAAAAACACCTGAACTGCTGTGAGTGGCGATGCTACACACTATTAACGTTTTCTTGTTAACTATTAATATTTTGCGTTCAAAATTTCATCATCTTATACATGTCAATAAAGCGTTATTTTACCACACTTTCAAGATCATAGCATTATTATTTCTAAGTGGTGCATTTCATTTGAGACGTAGTGTATAATTCTGTACTGAAAACTTAGTTGCACACCTGGGTTAGCAATTTCGGATGCTCCCCTGTATGGTGGTTTGCGGCACTACAGGTCCCGAAATCGTTCTATAATTAGAGGAATTAATATTTTATATACCCCAACGTTTGCCCTCTAATAAACTGGGGATGTTTATTAGTGCTTTTTGTTAATTAACAATTGAATAATTTAATAAATTTTTTTTACAATTTTAAATGAAGGTAAAAACCGTCTACAGGTAACTCTGTTGTCAACCTGTTGATTATATATTATAATTTTTTTCTTTTCGTTTCCTTTCTATTTACTCAATTTTCGCTTTCACGCTAACAAAATTTGTTGTTTTATGTGTCTTCATAAAGCTAAATTAAACTGTTATAGCGTTTGTGTTACATTGTATTTCGGATTAGAATTTGTCGTATTTAGTTCAAAGTGAATGTCTTTGTTAGAACTAATTAAATTATTTTTGCAACGTTAAAAATTCACAACGCAGTTTGTGAGGTAAAATTTCAAGTTGTTTTTCGTATTACGTTTCTGTTAACGTCCATTTGAGGAACGCAGCCAAGATTCTATTGCAATACAGTTTACCGATTCACTTCCAATTAAAAATCATTATAGTAGAAGGCAATATTAACTGAGTTATAATAAGCACTAAGGAAAGGTAACTTACCGATAACATTTGGTCTCGATTGCTGTGAAAGCTGACGTTGCTTTTGCATTCTGAGGTACCCTTTTGTATTACAGTTCGTAGCACCACGTAATTTCTCTCGATCATTTATGGAAGGGATTGTTTGTACCGCCTTTTACAATTTGAAGATATGAGCAATATGATTGGTTGTCGTTTTTAAAATCGAATATACGTAACTGAAGAATCTTTGAATGTATGTGCTTAGTCTTGGTCTTGATCTGGTGAAGGAAGTTTTTAATCGGTTTTGCGGATTTAAGATATTGTTTTTGGTGAAGTATCGTGTGTCCGAACTCTGTGTTTTATGTGTTTCTGTTAACAGCCTTTGATGGACCAAGTCTCACTGTAATTAATTTGCAAATAGATATTTTTCGTTTTAACACTAAACAGACGTGGAAATAGAGCTACCGAATTAATTATACCTTAAGCAGAAGGGTGTAAATATATCTCGTGCGTAAAAGCTACTTGTTTTGTACACATAAACTATATAACGTCCTGGCCAAATAAATTAAACGTATCGCTATCGAAATTTAAGACAGGGAAATTGCCGCATGGATTTGAGTTGCAGATCGCGAACGTGCAACAGGCTTCCGGAAGCGGATCCCATCCGTTTTGTATTCATTGCTACCTGGTGAAGACGTATTCAAGCGTTCTGTGTAGAAGGTAACTCAATATTGTACGTCAATGTGATTATTTTATCATATCGCTGTTTGTAAATTTGGTGATACTATTTGCTGATGAGCGAATAAACGCAGTCGTTTTGTTTTGGTGTTACTTTGCGGAAATTGATGTTCTCACGTTAATCTCAATTAAAATGTTGACGAACTGCTTTTATTTGCGCTATCTTTGGTATTTTGTTTTTTTATTATTTAATTAAATCTACTGTAAATTTATGTATATGAAAATTTCGCTTGGTAAAATTGATTTTGAGTGAACATTCGGTTACGTAGTGTTTTGAATTTTAACCATACTTAGGTAATTTAGTTTCCGCAATTTAAAATTAAAATCTGGTAAGCTTACAAGGTTAACCTACTTATGCACCCGTATTCTAGAATTTAAGATTTTAAATGGAACCGTAAGCAGCGTAAATATATGTATCTTTTGTGTGTTTTCTGATATAAGATTATGTAGGTAGAATAGATGAACAATTAATTGAATTTTATAGTTTTATTTGTGACCTTCTCCCGGCCAATGAAAGCAATAATTTATGAAAAGTAGTGATTTTATTATTCAAACTAAAGAATTAATTGAGAGTTAAATTTTGATTTCATTTCTATTGATTCATTTTAAAAGTAACCAGTGATAACTTCCTACAATTGACGCATTTAGCATCATACAGTTTTTTGAGTTTTATTAAATGTTTTGTGTTGTTTAATGTAACCAATTAGAGGAATTTTAAATGACGTTTATCTAGTTCATGTCTAATTATTTTAGTTTGGAGTTCATTTAATGACAGATCCTTGTAGCTGAGTAGTATTTGAATTTGAGTTAGTAAGATTTAAGCGTAACATTTAACGTTAATTATTTTTTTATTGTATTTGAGTGTATTTTGTTCACAACCGTTGGGAGTAACGTAACGAAATATAAAGTTAAAGAAGTCATTGAAACCTAACAGCTGATTTGGGCATACGCTGCTTTACTATTTGATATTGTGGACATTTTAAGATTTGTTCTAGAGCTGAAGTTTCGAAGCATCTCCAACGTGCACCTGGAGGTCACCAACGCAAGGTAAAATGAGATCTTTTTAAAGTTGAAGGCTGATTTATCTACGTGTGTGCAAGTGTATCCGTACCCGATATCGTCTTAATAACAGTCTGGAGCCCTTTACTTGACTTTATTCTAATTACGATGCAGCCTTATTTGCGACTGGCGACAATACGACTAACCGCCTTCAGTATTTTTAAATTCAACAACACGTCCACGCCCTCTGTCCCACCGAGCTAATCCGGTGTACTCTAATTATCTGTTACCTGCCATTTTAGTTTCATTTTCGACCGTAATACTATAAATACAATAATAAAACTTACAATCAAAAAACCTTTCTCATTTATTAGCCGAATTGTCCCTAGCTAACCTAGAAAAACATTTTAAAAAAAGGTTCTATTACGAATCATTTTGTCCTTTATGAGAGATGCGTTGATAATGTCTTAGTTTTCTGTAACGACGATGATTTAATTATAAACTCCGTTTCTTAGATTTGAAAATAAATCGACTTAACGCTACTCTTGAAATAAGTGTGTATACAAAATCTAAGTACTGCTCTTGATTTCCCTTAGAATACTTTTCGCCCCATGTCACAAAAACTTGAAGCTCGCAGATTCATTTTCCGTTACGTGTTCATATTACCAGTCATCAATAAAAAATTTTGGTATACAACAAATGGTTTATAACATACACCAACTTAATACTTTTCCATTTTACATTATTAAGAAATTTCACACACTAACTTTTATGAATCACTCGATACTAAGATTTTCCATTCACTCCCTTATATTGGTTCTGTTTCGTTGATATATCAAAACCTGTTCAGTCTTTTTAACACAAATATTACTTTTTCTTAAAAAAATTACATCAGATCGGAACTGGTTAATACTAAAGATAACTTGAAAAAGTCTGGTGTACAAATTGCGATAGTTTCACTCGTTTTACGTAGGTCAAACTCGACGGAAATTCAAAACTATCTGAAAACTACTCTTTCATTAAACATAATCTTCATAAGGGCAAATCTTCATTCGCAGAACATATTTGAAATTTCAATCCTCAAACCAATTTTGAATTTTTACGCACTTGTAATAATAACGCTAAACTCAATTTACTTGAAACCAAAGTAATCCTCAAATCTTTATTAATATGGCAATATTTTGTACTTCCCGTGTACATTTTACCTATAGATACGTTAACTTTCTGTTTTACCTAACAGATACTAATTTTACATACTTCAAAATTTAAATTATACCGTTGCAAAACTCTATCTAACCTTTTGAGAAGTAATCACTGATCAAAACTGACACTGTTAAATTTTAAATACATTACATACGAAATGAATTAAAATTATAAATCTACATAAATTTTATGTCTTTTGTTTGGATAATTAAAGGTATCGCCTAAACTTATACAGTGTAAGACATTAGGAATTCCTTGCTCTGTATATTCTTTTATCCAATCTCGACTCACTTTAAATTTAATTTGTTGCTTTCGTTTCAAGTTTTCAATTTCATTTAAGTAAATCTTCTTAATTTTATAAAAAGTATTATTAACTTATTAATTGACTGTTAATGAAGGTATCATAAATAATGTTAGGAACTTTTTTTTTAAGTAACATGTTTAAGTTTATTATTTTGGAATAAGAAAAGATATTTGTTAGAAACACTCCACATCAAAATTAATAAAGATAATGTATGCAATAGCAGAAAGGAATCAGAAAACCTGTAGAAGATTCCAACCGGAATTAGAATATAGGAAACCTTATTGAATTTGTGTAGTGCTTGACCTTTAAACCAATACTTCATTATTAGTAATAGTATTAGTAATTAATAAAAAGTCAATTAGCATATCATATATATATATATATATATATATATATATATATATATATATATATATATTAATATATAGATGTGTTTCGAGTTTTAATGCTGAAAATTATAAGCACATATTCATACGTCGAAAGAATAATGTACAAAATGTCATGTTAACTATGGTTCAAAAATGCATCTTCGTCTGCCTTCTTCTAATTTCTACATCAATATCCCTTTAAATAGTTCTTTGAGTGTAATGATAGACTTGAAGTCCAATTTATTTAAGAATATTGCATTTTTCGAGAAAATATTAAGAGAGTTTTTCTACGCAAAAACTCTGAAAATCAATAATTATTGCTCAAAAATGTAAAAAAATTAAATCTGGACAAGTTCTAAATAATTTTATACCTCACACCCCCCAGCTGCGACGCCTCTGGTCATCAGATTTCAAATTTCACGGCTGTATTTAGCATCAAACTTATAGTAAGTGTGCGAAATTTCAAATCTGTATCAAGTACGGTTCCAGAGATGCATTTTAACCATAGTTAATAAGACATTTTACATTATTTTTCGACGTGGTAAATTTTCAGCATTCAAATTGAAACCTGTCTATATATATATTATATATATATATTATATATATATATATATATATATATATATATAAATATATAAATTTACTTATTTACTGTTAATTTACATAAATTGAAATCTAAATAGAAACATATATATATATATATATATATATATATATATATATATATATTGTTTCTATTTAGATTTCCAATATTCATGTTTAAATAAGACAATTTGTCTTTAAAACTTGTGTAAATAAACGTAAAAATTAATTCAACGTTTCGGGTACGTCCTTTGTTCCCTTTGTCAAGAATTTATTTGACAATTACAGAAATTGAAATAAGGTAACTATTTTTAACAAGTACAAAATATGAAACAAGGTAACTAATTTAAATTTAATCTGGACGAGTGTGTTTGACTTCGGGTAGTTGGTCTAGTACGTGATGTAGAAGGTGCAGAAGTGGGGACGCCAGGAATAGTCGCAGCATAAATGTTTGAAATTTCTGGAAGATTTGCAGTAGGATTATATATATATATATATATATATATATATATATATATATATATATATATATATATATATATATATACAGGGTTTTCCACGGTAGGCGTTCGTTAGAAGATTGTGTGGTTATACGAGTTATAAAATGCTTAAATCAAATTGGTGGTCATGTGGAACATTTGTAATGATTCATTTTATCTGTTTTATCACTTTTCTTCTAGTTATGTTCAAATAATTGTTTTATGTTTTTCATTTGTTATTATGCTCTCAATTTTGTTATCTTATTGTTTTATTTAATTGTTTTAATAAAATAGAATTTGTGTAGTTTGAATTAAGTTCATTTTATTTTGAAAAACATTTCAGTTTCTGTCAAAATCACATTAAAGTGGAAAATATTAATTAACAAGAAAATTGTCGATAATAGGTAAAGGTAATGTTATAGCCAAACGATGCATAACTAAATGCTGCATCTATTCATCCAATAATATACAGGGTGTCACATTTGAATTAACAAAGTTTTTCAACTTTGAAAATTGTTTAATAATTCATCAAATTTTGAACACCATGTATGCAATAAACCAATGGTCAATGAGTATTTCAAAAGTATAGTTCTTGTGCTTCTGTCTACTCCAGAAGCATTTTCCATCAGTCAAAAATAAGTAAGACAAGCAGTGTTGAAAATAGGTTTACATCTTTTAAAATTTCTGAAAAATCATGATGTCTAAGAAACAGTTCAAAAAGGTATAGGAAACCCTTATAAAACATCCTAAAATTTTGTCAAGAATCCAAAAATAAAATAATATACAGGGTGTTCCATTTAAAATAAGGAAGTTAGTGGCGACTTCCGGTATAACCGGAAGTAACATGACCTTGAAAATATTTTAGAATGAAAGAGAATCTTAAATAACCCTGAAGTACAAATATTCAGATTTCTAAATTGTTTCTAACCACACAATCCTCTAACGAACGCCTACCGTGGAAAACCCTGTATATATATATATATATATATATATATATATATATATATATATATATATAAATCTTCTAACGAACGCCTACAGTGGAACACACTGTATATTATTTTATTTTTGATTCATGAAAAATTTTAGGATGTTTATAAGGTTTCTATACCTTTTTCAACTGTTTCTAGACATCATGATTTTTCAGAAATTTTAAAAGATGTAACTATTTCAACACTGTTTTACTTATTTTGACTGATGGAAAGTGCTTTGAGTAGACAAGCATAGAACTATACTTTTGAAATACTCATTGACCATTGATTTATTGATACATGGTTTCAAAATTTGATGAATTATTAAAATCAATTTTCATATATTGAAAATCAATTTGTTAGATTCAAATTGACACTGTAATTATTGATGACTAGAGCAATTTAGATTGACTGGCTATAACATTATTCTATACATACAAGACAATTTTCGGAGTTAATTAATATTTTCCACAATGTGATTTTGACAGTAACTAGGAAATGTTTAAAATAAATGAACATTATTCAAACTGCACTAAATTCTATTTTATTAAAACATTGAATAAAATCAAGACACAAATGTGATGACGCATAATAATGCAATGAACAACGATTAAAACAATTATTTGAACATAACTAGAAGAATAAGTGATTAAAGGACCCAGAGGTAAAATGAATCCAGGTTACAAATCGGTGATCTCACATGACCGTCCAAGTCTTTGGCATTTAACGCACTTTATAGCATCTATCATATAACTCCGTGTGAAATAGATCGCCGAATTTCGTGTGGAGCACATCAGCTGATTGAATGCTTGCCTGCAACGTAGATTTAGCAATTCCTACAATCCTAGATTAGAACTGGCCTAGAGTACATTAATTCTTTTATAGGACCCCAGAGGTAAAAGTCCAGGGGCGTAAACAAATCGGTGATCTCGGTGGTCAGTTCCAAGGTCCTTGGGCCATATTCCAACGATCTTCAAACATCAATGTAAACTGTTGGTGTACAGCTATAGTGGAATGTGCGGGAACACCATCCAGCTGATACCAGCTGTTTGCCCTGCCACATGCAGGTAGAGTATTTAGAAAATCCATAACAAATCCACGGAGAATTTCAAGATATCTCGCCCCATTCAAATTTTTATCGTACACTTGATATGCCACTCTATTATCCATAACTAAACAAAAAACGTTAAGACTAAATTGGAACTGGTGATTACGTTCTCTTGTTACACGAGGATTATCTTGTGCCCAGTAGTGATTATTTCGGCGATTGAAAATTCCTTCTCTACTGAATTTTGATTCATCGGTCCAATGTTGTGCAGAAATCTTTGGATATTCGGTCATTTGTACAATAATAAATTCAGAAAAGCTAACTCGTCGTGCCTGATCACCAAGATGTAATCCTTGCACAGTTATTGCCGAAAAAGGATGCATTTTATACTTCTTTAATATTCTGTGGATTGATGTTTGTGAAATATCCAAATCCAGTGCAACTGCTCTAATTGAACTTCGTGGATAAGCGTGAAAATAAGCGAACACGTTCACCTCGTTAACTTCATTATCTGTTACTGGCTTTAAATGCGTTCGAGTTGCGCTTATACTTCCAGTTGCAATAAATCGAGCTTCAATTCTTGAAAATTTTCCAGGTGTCATTAATGGTAGGTGTGGATACCGTTCGTTAAACAACCTGCATGTTCGCCTAACAATTCGTCCACATTCACCATGCGTGTAAAACAAATTTAATAAATCATTGTTATAATATTCTTGAATACATTCCATTATAAACAAATACTTAAAAATTACAAAATCACTTAAATTGTACTGATTTGACATTAAATCAACAACAATGTTTTAATGCGTATCAAAATCAAGGCTCACTAGATTGCAGTTTTGGAATTTTATCGGCTTTTATAAAAATATGGAGTTATACGAGTTATAAAATGCTTAAATCAAATTGGTGGTCATGTGGAACATTTGTAATGATTCATTTTATCTGTTTTATCACTTTTCTTCTAGTTATGTTCAAATAATTGTTTTAAGTTTTTCATTTGTTATTATGCTCTCAATTTTGTTATCTTTTGTTTTAATTTCATTGTTTTAATAAAATAGAATTTGTGTAGTTTGAATTAGGTTCATTTTATTTTTGAAAAACATTTCAGTTTCTGTCAAAAATCACATTAAAGTAGAAAATATTAATTAACAAGAAAATTGTCGATAATAGGTATAGGTAATGTTATAGCCAAACGATGCATAACTAAATGAATTTGAATTAACAAAGTTTTTCAACTTTGAAAATTGTTTAATAGTTCATCAAATTTTGAACACCATGTATGCAATAAATCAATTGTCAATGAGTATTTCAAAAGTATAGTTCTTATGCTTCGGTCTACTCCAGAAGCACTTTCCATCAGTCAAATATAAGTAAGACAAGCAGTGTTGAAAATAGGGTTATATCTTTCAAAATTTTTAAAAAAATCAAGATATCTAAGAAACAGTTGAAAAAAGGTATAGGAAACCCTGATAAGACTTATCCTAAAATTTTGTCAAGAATCCAAAAATAAAATAATATACAGAGTGTTTCATTTAAAATAAGCAAGTTAGTGGCGACTTCCGGTATAACCAGAAGTAACATGACCTTGAAAATATTTTAGAATGAAAGAGAATCTCAAATAACCCTTAA
Source organism: Vesta saturnalis (assembly GCA_036346205.1). Lineage (NCBI taxonomy): Eukaryota > Metazoa > Arthropoda > Insecta > Coleoptera > Lampyridae > Vesta > Vesta saturnalis. The sequence continues at coordinate 1,710,912 of JARFJB010001099.1, forward strand.
GTCCAAAATTTCAGATTTATAAATTGTTTCTAACCACATAAACTTCTAACGAACGCCTACCGTGGAAAACCCTGTATGTATATATATATATATATATATATATATATACCGGGTGATTCACGTCGATGGTACCTTAGACGTTTAGGGAAAACGAGACATGAGATCTTTTTAAAATTTGGTCACTTGCATGGCTGGCTCGGATCTATCGATCTAAAATATTTTCAGCGTTGCGACGTTATGTGGAAAAGTGGCATCACCTTTGATATTTTTAATGAGGCGCCCTGTATATTATTACATTGTTGGTTTCGCTATTACTTTTAAATTATTTTGCATCACATCATCCCTAATTAATTAATTTCCTTATTTTTTGGCCAAAACATGGTTCCAAACGAATGTTCATTATTATGGTGTTTGAATTTGTAGAAAGTTGAAATTCTGGGCGCACTCTACGAATAAGCTGTTCATCAGTTCTGCGTAACGAAATTGGTTTCATATTGTACAGGGTCGTTCGAAATTCGTTACGTTTTCGCAGGGTACAAACATGCAGAAAAGTTCATTATTTCAAATGGGACACCCTGTATATTATCGATTATTCTGATAGACAATTGAAGTCCCTTTAAAATGATGTATCATATTCCTGTACCTAAAGAGATCACCCGACCTCACACCTCTTGATTTTTACTTGGAGTAATTTGAACAGGAAGGTTTATATGACACCGGTATTCACGAAACAAGACCTGGGTCAACGAGTTATCAGGAGCATTGAAGAGCTAGATCCCACAGAGATAATGCGGGCCACAATTTCATCAACGATTATTCGTATTCTGAAATGTTTGGAAACCAACGGTCGTCATTTTGAAAATTTATTGTAAATGCTTTCTAGTTTTGTTTGTTAGTTATTGTTTGATATTATTTGCATTGCGATTCATGTTTAACTGAATTTGTTATTTGACATTCTTTTTTATAAATAACAGTAGGTATTAATAATTAATGAAATTATTGCATAATCGTACAAATTTTCTTTTGTCCTTTAGTCGCAAATTAGGATACATTTCGTTGAACTTCTTGCATGTTCTCGCCATAATTTGGTCACATTGTCCATGAAATGTAAATAGTTTTATCAAAACTTGGATTGTGTAGTAATTTCCTGCTATTTTGACCCTTTTCAAATTTCTCCCGTTAATAAACACCCGAATGTTTTATTATTAGTGCACTAATTGTGACAGAAAAGATAGAATAGTGCGATTTTTATAGGAACATGCTTCTATTTCGGACACCTTACTGTTTAAGTATACGACCATGATATATCATTTTAAAGGGACTTCAATTGTCTATCAGAATATTCGTTAATATACAGGATGTCCCATTTGAAATAATGAACTTTTTTGCATTTTTGTACCTTGCGGAAACGTAACGAATTTCGAACGACTCTGTACAGTATGGAACCAATTTCGTTACGCATAACTGATGAACAGCTTATTCATAGAGTGCATCCAGAATTTCAACTTTCTACAAATTCAACACAGAGATAATACATAGAATATTTGTGCTCTTAAATACACAATATAGCAAGCAACCCTAAGAATCTAATACTAGAATTTCGATAATGAAATCAAGTTAAATTTACATCCAAAAATGGCAATGTAATATACAGAATTTCAAAGCTAAGTTATGCTAAAGCATAGGTTTATAGTCTTTAATAAAATACAGTAAATAGGTAATTTAAGCATTCCCCAAGTTGTAAAGGCACAATGAATAAAAGATTATAGTAATAATACAATTGCTATGAATAATTTGCAGTAAACAAATATAACATAAATGATCAGGTGGTTTATCAAATCTTTAACTAGAATCTGTTGAGCTGAATGCATCCAGTTACACAGTTTCTTACAAAACAGTGTTTAAATACATAGATTACCAATAAGCATGGTAATTTTTATACTCAAAAATTTTACCCAAAGCAATTTCATGTAAAAGCGCAAAAATTTGTGCAATAACACTTAAAGTTTTATCACAAACATGTACATAGGTCTATACAACTTATAGGATTGGTCACAGATTAATCAAAGCATTAAGGTATCCAAAAGACCCTGAATATGAGTGATTTATAACTTATCTTTCATATCCCAGCCTGTCGAAAAGCTATAATTTCAAATATTTCACAGGTGTTCTACCCTTGGAAGTCAAATATTTTGCTAATTATGTAATAAGTAACACACTTCATCAGCCGAATGCCAGTATGTACAACTATGTACGAATTATATACAAATGTACTGCAGCATACCTATATCCATATTTACATAGCATATTTAGTATATTTAGATGTGTTATTTCATTGTAACAAACTATGATACTCCTTGGAAAACAAGTAAGTATTAAATTTTATATTTTGAAACGACAGTTTGACTTTTTACAAACACTTGCTTCATCTTGAATAATTTCACTGTTATTAATTATTGTTTTTAAGTTCAAAAACTTATTTCATTTGATTTGCCAGCTTTTAATTAGTGTAACATGCCGTTTACATTTACAAATAGCGAACAAGTCGACATTCATTTTATTTATGGGTTCGCAAATAGGAATTCAAGGTACTCAGCTAGGGAGTATCGGAGAAGATTTCCAAATAGACGACAACCTTATCATTCCGTTTTTGTGAGTATCCATCGTCGATTTGTTAACCAGGGTTTGAAAAATGTACATGGGGGCCGACATAACAACCGTGGACGAGATAGAATTGGGGAGGGTATATTGCGTGAATTTAATAGGAACCCCACGACAAGTACTCGACGTACTGCTGTTGCTCTTGGTATTTCCCAAAGTAAAGTTTCCCGGGTTTTAAAACGGGATCACAGACGCCCATATCATTTTCAACCTGTTCATGGTTTATGTCCAGGTGACGCCGAACGAAGACTTAATTATTGTAGGTGGGTTCTTAACTCCATTCAAAATAATAGAGATTTCTTATCCAACATACTGTGGACTGATGAATCCTGTTTTACTCGTCGTGGTATCGTAAACTTTTACAATCTGCATATATGGGCACATGAAAACCCACATGCCATTCGACCAAGAAGTTTTCAACATGAATTTAGTACAAATGTCTGGATTGGAATTTACGGTAACCACGTGTTTGTACCTTATTTCTTGCCACAACGTGTAAATTCAGAAAATTTCCTACAATGTTTAGAAGAAGAACATGTTAATATGTGGGAAGACATTCCTTTGAATTTAAGAGGACATTCTTGGTCTCAGCTTGATGGATGTCCAGCCCATTATGGCAGAAATGTAAGCAATTGGCTAAACAAAACTACCCGGGAAGTGGATAGGTCGTGGAAGTTCAGTGGCGTGGCCTCCTAGATCCCCGATTTAACGCCACTTGACTTTTTGTATGGGGATTCATGAAGAAAAAGTGTATACCACTCCCGTTAATACACTTGAAGAACTTTACAATCGCATCAGAGATGCTTGCAATGAAATAAGGGTGCATCATTTAATTAACTTAAGACGTTCTATTGTACGTCGCTGTGAAATGTGTATTGAAACGAACGGTTTACATTTTGAACAAAGTGTCTAATTTTATTATACTAGTGTTATTGTTATTTATTTATAAATCGTTATTGCTAAGAATTCTTATTAATTTCACAATTATTAATTAAGTATTGTTACAATAATAAATAAGGATTGTTAAAATTAGTGTACTAAACAGATTTCAATTTACAAAAGTCTTGTATTTGAGTATGGCTTGATACAGTGGCGGCTCTTTAATGAGAGCAAGTGAGCAGCGGTCTATAACTTATTAGAATCTCACTTAAAAACTACATACATGTTTATGGCGAAATTGATACATACATAATTATACAGAAAGTATTGACCGCATAACAATAATAATTATGCATTTCTTTTTATACGAGGATAATAATGGATACTAAAAAACCGTTAGGTACTAAAATGGCTCTAAATGTTTTATTATATCTTTTTATTAAAACTTTATATTCAATTATTCACATAAAGCACATTACTTAACTTAGTACCACATCAAACAATAAAATCAAAATAACTCGGAAACGCACAGGAATTTAGAAACAGAAGAAGGTACATTATTTTGTTAAACTGTATGTAGATAATGAAAATAACAGTTTTTTTAAAATAGTCATTGGCGTAGAAGTTCTGTTTATGAAAGGGTTGAGCACCCTCCACTCCGCCACTGTGCAAGTTTGTGAACATTATTATCGCTTGTTTTATGCCCCTTAATTAATAGACATTATCCCCCCAACATGAAAAAAATCTAAGCATTCGTTTATGAGTTATAATGAAAATTTGAGAATAAAAAATTATATTCTACACCCTGTATCTCGGAAACGAAGCCTTCTACGACATATGTTTATAGGAACTTTTCTTTTTAGAAACATGTGTTCTATCTCCTGTTAAAGTTTGTCTACAAAAAACTGACTCACCCTGTATATACAATTGTATAGGGTATCCCGATAACAAGTGGCAATACAAAATATTGTTTTCTCCAGTTTATTTAAATGGAACACCGTACATATTATTTCTTTTTTGTATTCTTTACTCAAAACCAATGAATTGTCATTAAGGTAAGTTAATCGAAAAAATTGATACTTTTAAAAAAATACGTGATTGAACAGAAAAAAAAATTCGAGAACGGTTGTTCAGATAATTGACTTATTATCTCAGAGCTACACCTGCTCTAAAATTTTGACCATAGTTAAAAGTTACTACTAAGAATGGTTGACATACTTATTTAAATGTACAGGGTGTGCAAAATGAAGTACCCTTGAAACCACATCAAAACCCTGAAAGTTACTTAGCTTGAATGAAAACCTATGTTTTCTTTAACGTACATTTTTTTACCTAGATTATAATGATTTTAGGGATCCCTAAACCTAAATCTTAAATTTTTGCCTTAAATGCGATATTTAAGTTTCAAAACTGAATGGGCTGGTCCCATGCATTGAAAAATCTTAATTTAGTGTGATTAGAAAACAACTGAATCTAATATTACATAAATATATTAACCTAGTAACCATAGCAGTGAACCAAAAATTATTTTAAAGATTGGCCCCTTGATCAATGCAAGCCGTCAGTCGTTTTTGAAAAGATTTGACTATATTATTTAGCATTCTTCTGATAATTCCTCTAAACCGATTTATTTAGTTCATATTTTGTTTGGTGGTGGGTGCAGTTTGATAAACGATTGATTTGACGTAGCCCCAAATGAAAAAGTTCGAACTTGTGTCAGAACTCCTAGGTGGCCACTTCTGAGGTCCCCCCTCTCCCTATCCACTTGTGGGGAAATACGTAGTTTAAATAGTCTTTAACCGCCCTATCAAAATGTGGCGGAGCACCATCTAATCGCAGCCACATTCGTTGGCGAATATTAAGGGGTACATTTTCAAGTAATTCCCAAAAATTGCTTCTCAGAAACGGTAAAAACTCATCTCCTGTTCTTTTTTCGCAGAAATGTGGCTTAATTAATTTTTATTCTATTATTTCTGGCCATACGTTAATTGACCATCTCCTTTGATTTTCCATAGGAATAACAAAATGAGGATTTTCTGTGTCGTAGTAGTGAAAATTATACCTACTTATATGTCCTGTGTTGGGAAACGTACATTCATCAGAAAATTGCACCAACTTAAAAAAATCGCGATTTTCTTCCAGTATCGCTAGGGCCCACTCACATAATTCCATCCTTAAATGTAAGTCCTCAAGGTATAATTTTTGATGCAGCTGTTGTCGGTAAGGACGAAACTATTGGGCGGCGAGGTATTAATATAAGGGACAATTGCACGCAGTTTTATTTCAGGTAAAAGTAAATGTTAAACAGTAGAACACAACTAATGACCCTCATTACGGGATCATGTCTCTATCTTAAGAGAAAGAAGTAAAGTGGATAGAGAGGAAACTTAAAATCTGCTGTAACCTAGGAGAGCCAGGCAATTAAGCGGGTGTGGGGTTTTGCTCTCTATCTTAAACCCACATTGGTCCACCGTTCTTTTAAAAGATAAGGGACAGAAAACGTGATTATCTTTTTTAAGTTTTTAGCTCATAGATGGCGCCATCAGTCTATGGTTAGACAATACAGTTTTCTAATGTTGTACATGTGATTTGTGCGATTGTGGTGTTTTTGAGTCTTTCTAGTACCCTCTCTGTATCTCAACGTCAGGACGTTGTCTGTAAGGAAACTTGGCGGAATACATTCTTTCAGCCGTAAAACAATCTTGGTTACATTCTCCCAATACTAAACTTATATCAACTTGCTCTTGTGGTGAATAAGTGGGGCTCATTTTAAAACGGAACTATTTGATTTGAAAAAAACGTTTACAGGATTTAACGTACAATGTTAACAAGCCCCTGGTTACAACTTAGGATCAGATGTTTTATAAGCACACTAAACCAAAATTTTCCTATGCAAGGGAGGAGCCCATTCAAGTTTGAAACTTAAATATCGATATCCGGCAAAAATTTATGTTAAGTGGCTTTCAGTGGTTTAATGTGGTTTCAAGGGTACCTGGATTCTTAATTTCATTTTGTACACCCGGTACATTTAAATAAAAATATCAAACTTTCTTATTAGTAACATTGAACTATGATCAAAGTTTTAGAGCAGATAATATAATATTAGTATGGCCTATAAAAAAAGGCCTTTTTTTTATGAAAAACTTTATTTAATGATAAAATAACAAGTGAAAAGTTTTATTGACTGAAATATCAACCATTGTAAAGTAATACCTTTCGCCATCGGCAAGATCTTCATTACTACGGTACCATGTAGCATCTTTGGAATTAAATAATTCTCGGCATGCAGCTTCAGCTTCCTCAACACTTGTAAAATGCCGTCCACGTAGGAAGTGCGCCATCGATCGTAATAAGTGATAATCGGAAGGCGCAAGGTACGGGCTATAAGCTGGATTAGGAAGAAACTCCAAATTCAATTCCTTAATTGTTTGTTGAGCTTCAGCTGCAGTATGAGTTCTGGCGTTGTCTTGTTGCTAACACCCCGAAATTCGATAAAGCGAAAATTAAAATATGCCAACGTTGGTTCGACCCCGCCGTAGTTGTTTTTTTTATTACTAAAATTACAAAAATTATTCATGTTTTTTTAACACATATTTCGTATTTTGTGCTACATTTGTAATGATTATATAGGTAAATCTGAGTAGGATAGCTTATCCTCACACGTGCGAAAAGTCACCTTCCGTACGAGTGCGGAAAATACTTTCCACCCATGTATGAATATTGGCCACTTTCCGTGGGAGTGAAGAGTGCGATGTATGTTAATTTCAATATGGTCGTGGGAAAAATAGTTATTTCTAAGGTGGTTTCACAAAGGAATGGCAACCGAAGAAGTGACAAAATACCTAGAAATTCTTTTGTTGCTTGTAGATAACATTGAAGATAGTGGTCGATTTTTAATTGTTTCATTGGAATATACAAAAAATAAGTCTTTAAAAAAGTTTACTACCACAAAAGACGACGCACTCTTTAAAGGTTTTACTTGGTACCAAAAACAAGTTGGACTAAATAGCTTTCGATGGATTGCTTACAAAGAAGACATATACAATTTCCAATGTTTATCATGAAATTTGAACTATTAGAAATAGTAAAGAAATATTTACCGGACAAACTGTACAAGTAAGTATTATGAAATATAATTTAAACATCTTTCATATTTGTATTGTGTTTTACAGATTAGATAGATTAGCCCTGCAGCATGATCATCGTGTCTTGACACTGCCGCTTTGGCATTGCCACGTCAATGTAATAGAACATGTTGTCTGGATATAAGAGGTATTAGGATGCTAAAATAACTTCTGCTGAACGTGTTACTGCAAATACCGTACTTAGAATATGGAAGGACCAGTTCAACTGGTAAAATGCAATTTTGTATTATGCTGGTTATTATAATACCGCTAAATTGTAGGTTACACCAGAAAGGCGAGCAAACATGTGAAACATGTTAAAAATGTTATCAGTGAATACTGGGAGAGCAAAACTTATTGATGCCAGTAACATTCCACCGGCCATTATCGATTAAAATGAATCAGATAGTGAATAATATTGTAACTTAAGGGACGATATTTAAACTATTGGCGAGTAAGATGACGGATTTTCGATACAATTTACTAGATTAATATAGTTATTATTTAGTTAAATAATGAACAGTATAGTAGTTTTGTGTGTATCTTTCTATTTTTGTATGTAATTGGGTTTTACCTGTTGAGAATAAACGAATTATTATTATTAATTAAAAAGATTTTTATTTTTATTAGTTTGTTAAAATATGAAAATATATGCATATTTCTTTCAACACCAAACTTTATTACTCTCTTTAAATATTAAAGCTATTAATTTCAAAGCATTTTCGTATTTGGCTGAATACGATTCTGGCAACAACTAAAAATTTGTAAAATTGCACGCATTAAGTTTCGATACGCTGAAACCGGGATATGACGTCACAATTCATAACACACAATAGAAAGGTTATGAGCAGAACTATGTACAGGGCGTCTAGAATCTACCCACGTCCTGTAGCTATCCTTGTTATGATAAGAGATACAGAGTCGGTTAAATTAGCAAAGTTGGGCAGAATTACATGATAATTCAAATCCCGATAAGAAAATTCAACATTGTTGCCAACTTTCTAAGATATCTGAAAATAACTAAAAATAGTCCAAACTTTCATCGGCTATATCTTTTTTAATATTCAAAATACGAAAAAGTTAGAAGAGAGACTTTTGATAGCTATTTTTACGCGAATTAAGAAAATGTGAATAAAAAATTTTTTTAGTAATTATTTTTCGAGCTACAACCCAAACACACATTTTTTAAAATGGCAACCATATGTTTTTATGGGCTCATTCAGTGGATTATTTTTTTCTGATTTTAAAAATGTATAGTTGTATATTATTAGTTAACCCACAATCTTCAAAAAACCGCAATTATGGTATTTACTAAACTAATTCAATCTTTGCCGTGTTGTGCTGTGACAATTAAAAGCAAAACTCTGCATTGATTGACTACCAAATAGTAGATATTGAATTATTTGTTGTAACTTAAATAGTCAATATTAATGTATTAACCCTGCATCACTCGCGCTATGAGCGTTTCTCTCACACTCGCCAAGAATGTACAAATTATATGAACAGTTATGCGCATATGCTGTTACCCCCACTTCTAGCTGACTTTCTGTCTGTCCTCGGCGATATGCTTGAGTTGGCGCCTTACTCAGTACCGATTTGTGTTAGTACCGGGTACTTGTCAATGGTCTGTCGTTCACCGTGAGACTTTCTCTCATCGCGCGAGTTTTAACGTTGATATATTTGTTTTTGGTTGGTGGAAGATTTGGTAAGAAAGTTTGCTTTTTTCATTACATAAAATATGTTCTATTGACGTAGTGACATTATTCTAGATTGTCAACAATGAATAGGGGTCAAATGCTTGTCGAATTAGCGAAAATTCGATATGAAGAAATTCAAAGAGAGGAGATGTTAGTCAATATACCATGGGCAGAACAAGAAGAACCGCAACAACAAGAAGTCATGGAAGACGAGGGCGAGAGGACGTCGAAAGTGATGCTCTCAGTCAACATAGTAAACATAATACCGACTCAGAACAATCTGATGAAGAAATTGAAAATTTGGTTTGTGAGATTCCTGATAATCCAGTATATAGATCGATACATCATTATACTGGTAAAGACAAAACATCTCAATGGATGGCTCATCCCCCCCGACCTAACGTACGAACACCCAGAAAGAATATTGTCACTCACCTTCCTGGAGTAAAAAATATTGCAAAAAATGCAATGACTGTGGAAACATGTTGGGGATTATATATAACGGAACAAATGATTGAACAAATAGTAAAATTTACAAATATCTACCTTGCGAAAATACGAAATAACTATACCAGAGAGAGAGAGAGATTGCCGGGACACAGATCCAATCGAAATATATGCTTTTATTGGCCTCCTATACTTAGCTGGAGTACGGAAGGCGCAATATCTGAATACAAAAGAACTTTGGAGTGATTCGATATTTGCACCTGCTTGCTTCAAACTAACGATGTCAAGAGAACGATTTCATGTTTTAGCAAGAGCATTGCGATTTGACGATATCAATGACAGAAACGAAAGAAAAAAATATGATAATTTGGCTCCCATTCGAGAAATATTCGAACAGTTTGTATCCAAATGTCAAGAAAATTACCAAGTTGGAGAGTACTGCACAGTAGATGAGATGTTAGAAAGCTTCAGAGGACGTTGCAAATTCCGTCAATATATAGCAAACAAGCCGGCCAGATATGGCATCAAAATATATGCCCTCGTAGATTCCAGGATGTTTTATACCTGCAATATGGAAATATATGCAGGAAAACAGCCCTGTGGGCTTTTTCAGTTTGACAACTCTGCATATTCGGTTGTAATGCGCATAGCAAATCCCATATTGAATACAGGTAGAAATATCACTACCGATAATTATTTTACATCGGTGCCGTTAGCCAAAGAATTACTTGCTAAGAAGACAACTCTTGTTGGTACCCTGAGGGAAATCCCACCAACATTTATAAATGTAAAGAGACCTGTGCCTAGTACCATGTTTGGTTTCCAGAGGGACATCGTATTGTTGTCATATAAACCAAAACCCCAGAAAAACGTGTTGATGTTGTCTACGTTCCATTCTGGAGACTACATAGATCCTCAGTCTGGCGAACTGCAGAAACCTGAAGTCGTCACATTTTACAACCTAACTAAAGGAGGCGTTGACGTAGTTGATGAGTTAAAATCAACATATTCTGTTTCTAGATTTTGTTACCGATGGCCCCTTCGAATTTTTTTTACAATTTTGGACGTTGCGGCTATAAATTCCAATATCGTGTATAAAAGTAATACCGGTGTTATTGAAGAGCGTAGAATTCATCTGAATAAGTTGGGGAATTTTGATCAAACCACTGTTAGTTCATCAATCAAGTCATTGCAATTTAAAATGCGTGAAATGTTGAGAGACTACTTGAATTTGCCCCAGCCTCAGATTGAACAGACTACAGAAGCTTCCACAGCATTTTGTGCATTTTGTCTAAGAAGAAAAATAGGAAGTCAAAAAACGATGTGTTAGCTGCAATGTTGTTATTTGTACAGAGCATACCACCTTCACGTGTCCAACATGTTGTGGCGTAAACGGTGACAGTGATGCTTCAAATGATTAGAATTGTCAATTATTTGTTATCTATTTGAATTAATCTATGCCATATATTCACTTAAAAATACATTGTTTAGTTAATTTCATTGTACCTAGAAATGTATTTCTGGTTTTCACAAAGTACTGATAGGGCTAAGTTTCTTAATTCGTTTGAAAAATAAAGTATTTGAGTTCATGAATGAGTTCGTTTCATTGAAAAAAAAAAAACACGACTACATCTAAACAATTTTTGAAATGATAATTGTGTGAGAAAAATGCACACGCGCGAGTGCTCGCGTAATTTTTGAAGGCGCGAGTGATGCAGGGTTAATGGCTTATTCCTCTGAAGAAAGAAGTGGTATGCTTTTTTGCTATTACGACTCTAACAAAGATGCTAATGCTGTTTCGGAATTATATCTTCAAACTTATATGGAAGGAAGACAACCCGATGTGAGATTATTTTCCGAACTTGAATCGAATTAAAAAAATATGGGGCTCTTACTAAACCTCAAAATTTTAAAATTAATGTTAACACAGAAGCAGAACAACGCGTGTTAGCTTACGTCGAATTTAAACCTACTACATCTCTTCGCGAAATTGCGAACGAGTGCAATTCTTCCAAAGATGAAGCCCACGTTATTTTGAAACAAAATATTTTGAGCCATATCATTTTCATATAGGAAATTCATTGTATGTTGAAGACTATCAGAAAAGATTACGTTTTGCTACATGGTTGATTAATGAAGGTCGAGCAAACAATCAATTCTCGAAAACCATTCTTTTTACCGATGAAGCAAAATTTACAAACAGCGGCATCTTCAATAGAAAAAATCATATCCAATGGACCCAAAAGAAAATCCTCATATTATTAATGAGAGGAGAGGTCAATATGATTTTTCAGTAAACGTTTGGTGTGGTATTATTGGTACCAAAATCCTTGGGCCGTTTTTGTGAATACAGTTTAAATTCCGAAAGAACCTTTCTACGAAACAAATTTGAAGAAATTTTGGATGACCTTCCGTTGAACGTAATTCAAAATTTTAATTATTTTCAACACGACGGGACACCAGCACACAATGGATTACTTGTGTGTAACTATTTACAGGAACGTTTTAATAATTGGATAGGAAATCGAGGTCCAATAGCTTGACTGCCGCGATCTCCAGACTGAATTCCTCTGAACTTATTCTTGTGGGGTACAATTAAAAACAAAGTCTACCGAGTAAAACCTGGTAATTTACGTTATTTAAGAAATAATATTCGGATTGCTATACAACAAATTAGAACCCAAAGTTTATTAACAGTTCAAAACGAAATTTTAGAACAATGTCAAATGTGTGTTCAAAATAATGGAGGGCATTTTGAAGCACTTCTATGATTGTGTTATCTGTTTATATTTTTTGCTGTTACTCTTGGTTGTAAGTTACATTTATTTAGAACTTTTTTATTTTGATAACGTAGTACATTATTTCTTGTTGTTTCCACAAATTTAGTAGTAGACTATGAGCTTATTTTGTTATTTAAATGTTCACGGCACACTTTAATTTGTTTAATAAATATTATAATTAGCTTTTTTTTTGAAAATTGTGAGTGACAGGAAACTCTTTGTAAACAGTGGGTTGCTGTTTGTTAACGGAAATATAAAGTAAATGGACAGGTTTGTACTCTCATGTTTTTGCCAGATTGCATACTACCTCTTTTTTTAGCACGTATTTGTTCTATACATTGTAAGCCAACGGACATTGAAGTTCCTTTGGGATAGCTAATGTTAAATTATATCTCCAAAAATGCCTGAAATCTAAACCCTATGCAGTTCCATCACTGAGTCTGCCTTCTCTTGGTGACTGCACTCGACAAAATCAAGAGGACAATAGGTCAGAAATAACAAGGTAAGTTTTGGAATCTACTGAGAAACCCCAGGAACAACTATTATCAGCATCTACTACAAACGTGGCTGCAGACTCCCTAATTTTGTGAGATACACAACTGTTTGTTGATAATATCCACATTATAATTATTGTTATAAGAAATAATTGTTTTGTAAGGGTAGGGTAGAGTGATTGTAAGCCCTAGGCTGTTCCACGAAAGATGCTTGTGTGAACAGATATAGCATAATTCAGTTATAACCAACGTTTACACGTAGTTTGTTTAGTACTATTAAATAAAAATGGGTAGTGACTGCACAAACTTCTTATTCCGTATATAGAAATGATTGTTACCAACTCATATTTAATTGATTGTTCTGTTTTAGTAATATAACCTGTATGCTAAGGCAAAAACTATAGAATTTTAATTTAAAATTCATGACCTAAAAAACAATTTCAAAAACGAGATGAAGAAATCATTGAGCACAAAGAAACCTCCCTAAAATAGAAAGTAGAAGACATTGCGTCTACTATTTGATTACGAAGTCCTTATTCGCTTTTTAAGAGCAAGCAATTATCCATTACCTGGTCTTTCTACTTTACGTACTTGTGCCAGCAAATTGCAATGAAAGGAAGGCATTTTGGAAGACATGATGGTATATATGAAAAATAAATCTCAAGAGCTGAATGATATGCAACGGCTCACCGTCCTATCTTTTGATGGTATGTATTTATCAAACAAAATTTCATTAGCTAAAGAGCTGGTAAAAAGGCTAGGGCCTCAAAAAAGTTGTTAAACTGTAATGGTACGAGGTCTTCTTGCACAGTGGCAACGGATTATTATAGATTTGACCAACTCATGACCAAAGGCGTATGAATAGATGTAATTTTTTTAAGTCTATATCATTCCGACTTCATGGTGGTTTCGATCACTTCTGTTATCGGTAGTGGTAATATAGGCGGATCTAGACATCAAACTTGATTACAAGTGTGTTTTTGAACATCCAGCTAATAATGATCTAAGGGTGTTTGTTATTGCTGATGTTCCACACTTATTGAAGCTAATTCGTAGTCATTTACTTGACAACGGGTTCAATCATGATGAGAAATTGTTAGATAAATATTGTTTGAAAAAAATATTAATATTACAAATACTCATCTATCTATTGACCATAAAATAAATCGATACCCCATAGACGTGAAGGATACACACCGGCAGAATGTTAAAATAGCTTGCCAGTTGTTCTCCAATATGGTAGCGTAAGCTATTGAGTTCTCCGGTTTGAAAGGTTTTATGGGCGATAGTTATTGGAAGGGAACATCAGAGATGATCCAAAAGATCAATGACTGGTTTGATTTATTTAATGCTAAGTCAAAATATGGGACTGATCCAGAACATAGTGCTTTTGGGCTAAATTTGAATGTCACGTGAGTTGTTGAATGGAATAACAACGTTTATCTCCTCCATGAGGGAAGGTAGACATAAAGGTCTAATTCCATCTCAAAAAGGCATCCTTCTGAATAACCAGTAATTGGTTCAATTATTTAATCATCTATACGAGAAGCCTGAATCAAGATATACTTTCTTTCTACATTCGGGGTATGGGAGGCTCACATGATCGTCCAATACCAATTGAATACCAACATCGCCTAAAATGGTACTTGCTAGGCAAACTTTCAGCATCCATTTTCTCCCAGCACAAAGCAGAAGATTCCGCAAATCATGCTTCTTTGCACCATTAAAGAAATCCAATCCAGATCGTGACGTCACAAATCTTTATTGGCCAACTTGATCTAGAATCTTCCCGTTGAGGTTGCCATCAGCGAAGAAGATATATTAACCGATACCAATAGATTTGTGGAGCCTGAGTATGGTGACATAAATGCGAATGATTTTACTGTAACTGGAGAAATGGAAGATCTTCTGAATGTTTTTGAACAAGAATCATCTCACGAAGGCTTTAAGGAAAGTGTAAATAAGGAGGCTTTGCAGTATATTGCAGGATATGTTGCTGGCTTGTTCCGACATAAATACCATGATCTCGGGATTCCTATTAAAAATGTAGAAAGCAACCAGTCCGCTTCAGAAGCGAATGGATTAATTTTATTTCCAAAGGAAAATTAATAATACCATCGAAAATAAAAAACAACAGTAGCATTAGAACATGAATTTTTAAGCAGCGAAATGTTTCTGTTTGCTAAAATTAAGCAGAATTAGCCGGCATCCTTACAACTGCCTGATGAAGTGTTAACATTGATTATCAATTACCAGAACCCACATAAGATTAAGGGATTTAAACAAGAAAATTAGTATTCAAAACTGTAAACGGAAATTAAATAGAAAATTAACAAATTTTGTAAATTTTGAAGTATAATATTCGAGAAAATTTTCATTTTCCTAATCTGTTAATTTTGTTATATATGGTGGTACATGAGAATAAAGAGCATAAACAACCATGGAAACCATCATGACAACAGAACTGTAGACTGGGTGATGTTCAAATTTCGCACAACGTATGTTTATTCTACAAGATCCTAAAACCACAAAAGTAAATAATACAATACCTGTTCCACAAATCTTAACTGAGACTTAATACATCATTAAAGATTTAGGTATTGACACTAAAAATAAAATTCATAGTCAAACTATCCACTTAATCACTAATCAACTTGTAACAACCCATTTTGAGTTGTATTGAAATATACCGTAATTTATGTTCTTCGTTCATTTAGTTGTAAATATAAGAAAAAAATTTAATTATTAATGGATATAGGTATGAGGTAGGCAACTTAATTTGCATTTCCGTGTAACTTAAGTGCATATCTTTTTAGGGGTTTATAGTTCTATATCTTTGACTTATTTTGAAACCTTTTTTCGCGCAACGCTATATCATATGACATCCTAAGCGTCCTTTTCTTCATTTTTTTGATCTATTCTGTATATACAGGAAGTCATTTTTGGGTTTCCACCTAAATTTTGTGAAAAGTGCCATTGATTTAATGGTAAGGCAGATTTAATTCGTATTATATTAAAATTAAAACATTTGCTCTTTGCAGGCACATTTTTATTTACTTTTACTTTTACATTTTTACCACTTTTGGTGTTTTTGATGCTTATGATTGCAGTTTTGTAATTAATTCAGGTCTATATTTAGATCACAACTTTTTATTTGAACTTTCGAGAGAATCCAATAAATATTGGATTATTCAATTTCATTAAGATAAATTTATAAGAAATAAAATACCATTTTGGTAATGTTTACAACGTAAATCATTGTTATTGCGATATATTGCGCAACATTGATACAAGGATTACATCAACTTGGTTTGCATTTCCGCATTTATTTTTTATAATACCAGGGGTTCTCAAGAGGATGTGTTATATTTTGTAGCGGGTATTTAAAGGTTTACTGATTTCTTAGTGTAAGGCTATTTTTAAGATATATTTTATATAACCCTAAATTTAACTGCTAATAAACATAGTTTGTATATTTTTTATTTTTTTAATTTTCACATTTTGGTAAAATTTTTATTGTAAACCTCAGTTTAGTTATTCCAAGCATAATTAAACAATAACTTGGCGTCCGAGATCATTTTATTAGTGAGATATTGTTGTTTCTATTTTGATGTTAAGTGGAAATAACACAGCATAAATTGTGGTAATTAAGCAAAACAAAGCACGAACCGGCCTATTTTAAACTACCGACTAGGACAAAGGCATTATTTTTGGTGAACGGGTTGTATCTCGAGTTAATTTAACGATTTGTTACGAGAACACACATACCCATTTATTACACTATTATCTTATTATACCTAGCGTATATCATACCTGGCTTATTTAATTATTAAATTTTACACTATTATTACACCACTATTTTATAAATTTAACGCCAATAAAAGTAAAAATCATACTTCGAATAATCCCATTAATAATGTACTAAAGAATATAAACAGTATATTAAGAATAATTCTAATTTAATCATAACTTAGTGCGATAAAGCAAATGAAACTATTATGCTATTTACGAAGACAAAATGCTTTCATTACTCAGTGACACCACTACTTATGTTAAATTAAATAATGATCTTGCTAGCGAAATTAAAAGAGATATTAATGAGATGTTTCAAAAGTTCAAAAATGACAACCAAATTTATAGATATACTTACATATATCTAAAAAGTCATGAATCGGTGCCTGCCAAGATTTATGGCTTACGTAGGATAAATATTCCATTAAGACTAATTGTAAGTTACATTAATTCACCTATATATAAACTTTCCAAATTTCTCAGTTCAATTTTAAGTAATGTTATTGGTAAAATTCCTTTTTATACCAAAATATTCAAATGTTAAAAAAAAATCATTATATTCCATAAAACTTTAAATTAATTTGCTTAGATGTACAATCATAATTTGCCAATATTCCAACTGAGTTGGTAATACAGTGTATTAAAGACAAATGGTTGGATATCTCTAAACTTACAAATATTTCAAAAGACAATTTTATCAAGGCTTCCGAACTGGTTCTTAATTTGAACCTACTTCCAATACAGTAATTATTCAAAGAACGCTATATTTAAAATCTATAAGAAAACATTTTCCAGAAAAAGTACAATAACATTTTTAAATGTAACATACGTGTCAATATGTCAATATAAAATAGAAAGTACTGTTGATTAACCCATTATATTTTCATTAATTTTTAACTGTATTATACACTTTTAGGATAAATAAATAAATAATATATATATATATATATATATATATATATATATATATATATATATATATATATATATATATATATATATATATATATATATATATATATATATATATATATATATATAATATATATATATATATATATATATATATATAAATAACCATTTTCTGTCAATACAACTCACTCAGTAATTGTATTCCAAATCGAACATCGACCACTATTTATAGTAGTCGATAAGTAGAACTAACAAAACAAGAACCATAAATAATCTTAATTATTATAATACGTGTCTGCATACTCGTGGCCCAGGTAAATATTATAATATTTAACTATATTTAACATTTGGCCATCCTGAGATAAGCACGTTCCGGGCACCACATACTATGGTTACGATCTGACAAAGTAAAACATCCACAGCAGTAACCTTTTGTTTAAGTTTGATGTGGTTTATTTTGTTAATCTGCATGCTACTGAGCATTGTGTGGGATCGTAACATCAAAAAGTTGTTAGGAATAGTTAATTTGTATCATATGTACACAATTATTAACTTACATAAGTGTTAAAATCGAGGTTCAAATCAGCTAAAAGCACGTTTCTCTTTAAATGAGCTTTCAAGTGATTATCGGACTCGACAGGTAATAATTAATCTGGAGTGCACAATACTCATCACGGCGACTATAGTTCTCGCCAGGTGATAATCTGTAGTGCACAACACTCAGCCTAGGGACCATTGGACTCAACAGGAGTC
Source organism: Vesta saturnalis (assembly GCA_036346205.1). Lineage (NCBI taxonomy): Eukaryota > Metazoa > Arthropoda > Insecta > Coleoptera > Lampyridae > Vesta > Vesta saturnalis. The sequence continues at coordinate 1,729,451 of JARFJB010001099.1, forward strand.
ATTCTGGAGTACACCAATCAAATAAACACTAAGCTCAAGCGAATACTGGACTCAACAGGTGTTAACCTGAAGTACACAATACTTAGCCTAATGATAATTTGATAAATGTTCATCTCACTATAGAGATTACATATGGTAAACACTCCAATACCTTGACAGCTCCAATGTATTTTAGAACTACTTCGCCTTTCACTGGAGGTGTCCTTTCTACCATAACCATCACCACCTCCCAGTTGTAATTTTAATACCTCCAAACGATTTTGATCGAATCGTAACACCATCGCAATCGCGGTTTTTTGAGCGTTCGCCAAAGCCTTCTTGCACATTGCCTCTAAGTTACTTAGTCTGTCTAGATCTCTAGTCTCATTTGATAACTGTAAAACGTGCTTTAATCTCGGCTGAAACCCGTATAAAAGTTCCGATGTTGATTCACCAGTAGACGCATTGACGGCCATTTCAATACCACGTTGTACTGCCGAAATTTTTCCTTCCCGATCACCATATTCCTCGTCAACGGATGTACACACGGTATGTAACAAAGTTAAACGAAATCTTTTGACTTGTCCATTGTTTCTTGGGCGTGCTATATTACTCAATACGTGCTTATTCGAATCACTGTTGCAGAATTCGGCTAGTTCTTTACTTACAAAACCTTTTTCTCTATCTAGTATAATTCTTACAGGACTTCCAAAGAATTTTATTAATAATTTGAAACATTTTACTGGCTTAGCGCTAGTGTTTTCAGCATTTGTAGTCAACTAAATTTTGTGTAACCAGCAAAGAATATCATAATATAGGTATTACCGCTCGGAGTTCTACAGAATGGTCCTAGTGATCCAAATGAAGGATGTGAAAGGGTTTATTAACTCTTCAGTCTGATGCAGATATCCACGCCTTCTACCCGTGGGGTTTTTAATACATAAACATAGATACACGAATTTACGTACTTGGTTGCAAATATATTCATTTTTAGAGACCAATAATTTTAAAGATGGCTTCCAGGATTTTCTTAGACCCTGAATTACGATTGCCATCATGATGTTGGTTTACAACTCTCCATCAAACATCTTTAGGAATTAAGAATTTATTTTCGTTATTAACTACTCTACGGAGTTTATTCTTGATCATACGATAGCACTTCTCTCTTGTGCCACTTGAATTTCTTTGATTAAGCGTTAAGCATCCATCATCCTGTGACTGAAAGCTTTGGAGCCAGTCAGCAGTCTTCATAAAGGAGACCTCAAACGGTTTTCGACTAAGAGCATCGACATGCTTCATTTGAATTCCAGCCTGGTAGATCACATCGAAGTTGTATTCTTGAAGCTTCGAGCCACCATCGCCCGATCCTAGGAGATAACTCTCCTTTTGTCCACGTAAGGCCAACTGCATTGCAATCCGTTAAAATTGAGAATTTCAGTCCCTATAGATAATTCCTAAATTTTCTTATAGCAACCACGAAAGTTCTCTAACTCGTACCTGTGGTAGTTGGACTCACAATATGTTGTTTTTTTACTCATGTAAGATACTGGTTTATAGCTTCCTTCATTTTGTTTTTGTAGCAAAATGGCTCTAAATCCATCTTTATTGGCGTCAGTATGAAGTTCAGTTTCTGGCTTCAGAGTAAAAAGCGCGACTACCGGACCTTGGTCCAATTTACCCTTCAGTTTTGTCGAAAGCCTCTTGGTGTGGCTTGAGCCAAGTCCAAGTCGTTAATTTTTTTATTAATAATATCAAGAGATTAACCGTTCTCGCAAAGGCTTTGACACATTTTGAGAAATATGAAGCTAAACCTAAAATTTTCTAACGTCGTGCACTTGTCTCAGTGGTGGAAAATTTAGAGCACTTTTCACTTTACGAGGTAATGGCTTCAACTCTCCCCGACTTATAACAGAGCTTAAGTACTTCACTTCTTGTTGCAAAAGTAAGCATTTAGTAGTGTTAAACCAACAGATTTAAAAAAATTTAGTACGATTTCCAATCGTATTAAACCCTAGTCTATTCCTTTGGAGACAATTACTGCATCGTCTGTTTAAGCTAAAGCATCTGAGAAACCTGGAGGTCCATGGATGTCATTAAATGCACGTTAGAAGACGGCTGGGGAATTCGTAAAGCGAAACGGTATTCTCTTGTGCTGATAGTGACCACCTGGCGTTAGAAAGGCCGTATAGGACATGCTTCCTTTTTCGACTTTCACTAGAGTTGTGAAGAAATCAAATAATAAATAATCTTTCCAACTGTCCACAAATGCGGGATAATGGGTAACGATCTTTTTTGGTTACTGCGTTTAGTTAATCTACACACATTCTCATACACCCTGTTTTCTTTTTAACGAGTAAAATAGGACTAGAATATTCGGAAATAGTAGGTTCTATAACATCGTTTCCTGACAACTCGGTTAGAATATTTTTCACCATTTCTCGTTCAAAGTACGAAAGCCGATAAGATCGATACGTTATAAAGACAGTGCTACTAAGTTTAATTTTCATCTCAATTTTTGTATTGCCTAATTTTACAATGGACTTAGCAAAACACTCCTGGTAATTTTCCAACAAGTTTGTTAATAGTTGGTTATAATCTTTTGACAAATGGGTATATCAAATATACCCGTGAGGGTTCATCTCATTAGAGAGTGTTCCACGCAAGATACAACGGTATTCCCGAAAAACTGCGAATAATCAACGACATTCCGTTATGAAATTGTTCGAAATAATTAGGTATCAATTGAATAAGTTGAGTAATTATCGATTTTTTAACGATTGCTGTCGTAACTGAATACATTTTTTATTGAATGATCATTTATAACAATTTCAATTTAGGTATGTATTGTATTACCTATTTCATATTTGCATTAAAATATTTTTTTTAGTTAGTAAACATAACCTAACCTGTTCAACATCAGCTGTTTTCATTAAGGATTTGCAAAAATGAAGTTCAACGTTTTATAAACTTTTCATTACACCCAATATATAGACTGAAAATAAGAATAACTTCTGATAAGATTTTTGGTTGTTATTCTTAATATTGTTAATCATCGAATACGTAACTTCTTAAAACTCACCGTTGATTGCAGGTCTAAATGTTTATATTTTTAAGAACCAACAACATGAATCAACCAATTAGCCTCGTTACATTAAAATATGTGTCAGAAGGTGTTATTACAAATACGATAAGTATTTACTCAGTTCACACTATTAGTTTATTGTGCCGACCAGAAAATGTGAAAGACTACTTGTTCGATAATTCTTAGATTAAGTAATAGTCTGTAGGTTAATGTGTACTATAAAAACCTGAATGAAGCTTCTCAATGTGATTATAATATTATAACTTGAAATACTTCTAATAGGAGTACAGAACACAAACGTTGAAATAACTACTACGTTTCACAACAATGTGCAACTTAATGAAACCCTCCTTGTTTGATCGGAAAATATTTTTGTGGAAGTACCTATTTCACCAATATGTAAAATAAATCACAAATTGATAAAACATTTTAAAATGTAATTTCATTAACATACAAAAATAAATAACTACAGAAGTTTAATTAGCTAGAATCTAATTCACTGTCGCTATCTTTGTCACTTCTTTAATATTATCTATAGTATCATCTCTACGGATGACTTGCCTATAACTTACAGTAGTTTCACCGCAAAACAGACAATTTGATTTGAAGTCAAATTCGAGGGCATCATTATAGAGTTTTCTACCTGTGGTAATTTTAGTACTTCTCGATTTTAACGATGAATCATAAAGGAAGAAAATATTGGGCATTGTATTTGAAAAAGTTAAGTTTTGATGGTTTTTATTTTCAAAAGATGGAAGTCACATTTTGAACACCCTGTAGATAATTCGGCAGTACCGGAAGCATCAGCGTAAAGCTTAAAGATACCCCTATGCATAACGTCAATATTACTTGCTTCGTACTAAAAATGGCGCCAGTAGGCATTGTCAAATGTCATAGTGTTCAATCAATAATTTTCGAAAAAAATTTAAATCTCAAAAATATTAAATTTAAGTATAGGAACATTGATAAAATTTCTACTTAAATGGCGAGTACAATTCGAATATGCCATAAAAGGGTACGATTCCATTTAAAATAACAAAGTTGATGGCTACTTCCGGTATAACCGGAAGTGTAGTCATCATGAAAATATTTTCCTTAAATAGAATATGAATCACTTAGTCCAGATACAAACTTTCAGAAATCATCCATGGCTGGAACTCCTAATACTTCTAATGAATGGTTTCGACCAATCACCCTGTATATATATATATATATATATATATATATATATATATATATATATATATATATATATATATATATATATATATATATATACATTTGCATACAGGTATAACCCATACGCGATTGAAATAGCGCGTAAATTAAAGAACCGTTTTTTCTTTAAATTTAACGAAATCTTTATTTTTCAGTTTTTTACAATTTTAACGATTATTTTTGCTTGAACGGGTATATTTTTATTATTGAGGGTCTTGAAAGAAACGTCCTTTTTTCGAAAATTTTGAATTTCTCAAAAACTAGTGAATTTAGAGCAAAAAAAAGATATTCTACTTGTTCAGAATACAATAAGTTACAACCTGGCCAATTTTCATAATGATCGTTTTTTTTGGGGGGCTGAGTTAAAAATAAAAAACGAAAAAATTGGTTTTTTTGCGTTTTACACCCAAATTTTGAGGTTATGCTAAAAAAATTTTAGGTTGAAAAGTTGTGTATTTTTTAATTATCTACTTTTCCATTCAACTTTTTCCGGCAATTGAAGTATGTAAGCCACAAATCGTAAAAAACACGCTGCATGTCCCGCACCGATATACATTATGCTTCGCACTCGTAGAGTACTTACCAAAGTTTCTATTCGATTTGATTTGTACAGGTCTTATAATTTAGGAAATTTTCGCCTCTTTAGATTTCCGTTGAAATAATTTTGTATTTTTTATAAACAATTTGCGATACAGACCGGAAAAGATGAAAAAACGTGTTTTTTACGAAAAAAAAACGCAAATTTTTAGTTTTTTGCAATTTTAACGGTTGTTTTTGCTTGAGCGGGTATATTGCAATTTTTTTATATGAAAGTTGAAGTTTTACGACAAAAAAAAAGCAGTGGATGAAGTGTTTACGGCAAAAAAAAAAAAGGTTTTTTGAGGGATTTGACAAAAAACCTCTTTTTTTCGAAAATTTTGAATTTCTAAAAAACTAGTCCCTTTAGAGCAAAAAACAGAAATTCTACTTTTTCAAATACAAAACGCTACAACTGAGCCAATTTTCATAATGATCGGATTTTTTTGCTGAGTTAAAAGTAAAAATTGGTTTTTTTGCGTTTTACACCCAAATTTTGAGGTTATGTCGAAAAATGTTTCAAACAAAAGTTATGTATTTTTGAATTATCCATAACTTTTTTATTTGACTTTTTTTGATAAAACCAGTATTTACGCCGGAAAACGCAAAAAAAAACGTTTTTCACCCTTTTCTACCCACCCCTCTGCAACCGCAAGGATCCAGCTCCTGCATTTTTTGTCTATGTTTTTGTAATATCTAACCCTACCCTTCCCCGGTGCGTTTACCCTGTAAGGAATTTGCCCCAAAATTGACTACTTTTTGAGGTATCTCGCCAGGACAATAATTATGTTTAGCAGTGCTTAGAATTTCCATTGCTTTGTATTTTGTATTTATTTTTATATTATCTTTCTTAAATAAAAATTGTTCATTTCAGTTTATTTTAGCTTATTTGAATCAGTATAATTCTTCATGGCCAATGACCATCAAAATCACCATGTCAGTTAACATATTCTACTGGCCAATAACCACGTTATGTGCTTTTTTATAAAAAAATTCTTGGATACAAAAAGAGGTGTCACTGAGTTCAATTTAGATAAATTAATAATTGTTCGCCTTTTTACTTAGTTGAACCCAACCTAACGGCGCGCTTAATAAAAACAGTGGTAGTCCTAAGATGATGAAGTATTTGACATCGAGCGTTATATGTTACAAATAAAATTAACTTCAATTGGGAATTCACTGTTATAATTTAATTTTATTTATTTCCACAAATAAACTACTTCATACAATATTTATACATGACATACCGACAGAAATTCTGCAATTTTCTATAATAATTCCAACAGTTCATAATAGCACATAAATGGTGATTGCATCTTTCCAAGTTATTTTTACAAAAAAATCTATAAAAGGGAAAATAATTTATCCTATGTCCAATTTAGTGTAACATGTTAATATTAAATTTCTATCAGAGTAACTTCTGAAGTTATAACAAGAAAAAAGGAAATCTCTATTCCATAGAAATTTATGAAATAGATCAGTTATGCTTCATATAATTTATTATCATACGCTTTACTTGTGTAATATCCGAATGGCATATGTAATTCAAACTTAGGTTTCTCAGACGTAAATAAGCGCTTGCGCGTATTATGAAAGGGTTGATTTATGATTACACTCAATTTTTCGTTTTTGTACTATTTGTTTACATTTCTGTACTCCACGCATGTAGCATAATACAGAATTTCGAAATTATTCAAAATTTTGAGCGTTGAGGGTATAGGAAATAACATTTATCATACAGAAACGTGGAAATGGTGAATGCTAAAATGTAATTATGATTCAAACATGATATATATGGGGCCAATTACTATCTAATAGTTTCCAATAACGTGGTAGATTGGAATCTGTCGTTAAAGGTATGTTGTGATAGATTTATTCATTAAATTTATGCATTTCAGTGCATAAATTTAAATAGAACAGAATTTTTTAGCAGGTCGTTGTATCCTTATATACAGTATATTTAAAATGGGATATAAGTAAAGCAATAGTTGTAAATCACATGCATTTCGACACTAGACAAGGATTTAAGGTGATAACGTTCCAGAGGTCGTTACTTTGACACCATAGGGGCGGTCCAGGCAGTAAGAAAAGATAACTAGTATTATGTGACACCAAAAACGCTCCCTTTTGCTGCAAGTAACCCACATTTGTCTTATCTATAAAGTAATAATCACAACGTCAAAAATAAATATTTTAAAAATTGGTCTTTACATCAAATATTTAAATTCAAGTTACCTTACGCTTTTCTTGTTTTATACCTCAAGTCAGTTCGATACTTTAGTTGATTAAAACCATCCTCTATCATCTGTTTTGGAGTGTTGTTTGACATTTTAGATACTCTACAACCGATAATTAATCAATTAGGAACTTCTACGGAAATGTGCCATAACTGCTGATCTGTCAAAGGCAGAGTTCCCTCAATTTTAAAGTATTATCAAAATTATTTATAGCGTGCCCTAGCTTGTTTACCTAAGAAAACTACGTCACATGTTTTATGTTTTATGAAGCGATGGCGCACCATTTGTTAGTTGGATTTTTCAGTTAAGTTCGCATTGTTTTCCTATAGATAGTTATGTAAATGCCCCAGTGTACAATTAAGTTCATTCTATAGTTTATATTCTATCAAACTGTATGTAATCAGCTTCAATTTAGAATTAAGTTTGATAATGAAAAGGCACAACAGTACTTAATTACCGAATTTAGCATTAAGCACAAAAAATAAAGAAGGGAGTCTTTGCCCAATAAATCTTAAGAAGTGATTTAAACAAAGGAGAAAGCGCCATTCGGTAATAAACTGATGTGACTTTTAAAAAATAAATATTGTAGTCATAATATTATTTACACGCTCCTAAGTTACACATTAAGTGTCAACAATCTCCTGTGGTAACCACCGCTGTTTAGGTAGTTAAAGGTTCAGAAAATATCTCTGTAACAAGAAACACTTGTTTCATTTATATAAAATTCATTCCTTACAATATGTATGCGTTGCATTTAACAGTTGATTATAATTTATTAATCAATGATTTAACATCAAGTAGTATACAGGAGAGCATCGAATTCTAGCAGGACGGAAAAGCACTAGCGTGGCAGACATTTTTACTTTCAATACGCGTTTTCATAATTGCTAAATTTCAAATTCGAAACCACACTTCATACTAAAGTTTAAGTGCATAATAATGTGTTAGTAACACTACTTCATATGGAAAACGGGACTGGATATATTGAAATGTGCCACGCATTAGTGTCCGAAAAGGTCACCTTTAAGAGTCAAGACAAGTTAGTGAATTTAAAAAAACGAACCACATTTGTCGACATCGTTTTCACGATGCCACGCCGGTTCAAGGAAGATTTCATGTTCGCCTACACAGCTTTCGACTTCGAAGAGGATTGCACCTTCCCACCCTTAGGAAACCCGCAGGTGAACCACCAGATAACGTCACTGCTCAACCTACCATTCTGACCACGGAGCAGTGACGCACCACCGGCCGTCAGTACGCAGAAGAGACGACACCGTACGAAGACGCGACCAGGATTACCGCCCGGGTCGTTTCCCCTTCGTCGTCCACCGCCGGTTGACAACGACACCGTAGGTGTAAGAAGCGAAGGAGTAGCCTTCCCCAATTCCACTAGCCCCAAAGACTTTGCGACGCAGAAGAAGAGGCCGAAGAAGTCCCAGACCGTCCACCCGCCAACCCCGTCCTCGACGGACAACACATTCCATTCACTAGAGGAGCACACAGACAGGCCATTTGCAATGAACCAGACGACGTCGCATACAGCAGCAGACACCAGGGAGAACTCGATAGACAGTAGATCGTCTTCACGCGGGCCAAGGCCATCAACGAGGGAATAAGCACCAATCCTGGCTCATTACATGACCTAGACAGGATAATCAGGTATATGGATAGGTGTGCTGCTCCGTACCACAATGCTTAGCTAACGTAGTAATACTACCGACAGAAGGGACCACAAGAAAATCCGAAAGGTTTAGTATGACGCCTGCCTCCGTGTCACCTTAAAAAACTTGCTGTGGAAAGCTGGCATCGGACACTGTCGCCGCTGTGAGGTTCTCCGCCACGCACAGCGTAGCTGTAGGGTAACGACACGCTGCTATGGTAGGGATCACCTCGTTAACTACAGGGGATGCCCGAAGTTCCATCGACCTCCACAGCGGAAGAAGATGGATGCTACACATCGAAAACCCCAATTGGCGCGCGATGTTGAGAAGGCGGAACTACCAAATACGGCTCTCCACGCTGTCAGGGATGCAGGCCTAATGTGAATACAAACCGATAAACAAGGTAATTATATAATCAAGGATCATAATAGTTTGGATAAATACGGTAGCATGAAAGAAATTTGTGAAGCAGGAATACCTAAGCTTGTGTTTATACGTATATGTGCTTGTATGGGAAATGTTATGAGGGCTACTTTTAAAAAGAACCTCAAGTGGGAATAATAAAAAGAGAAAAACTATTAAACAGACCGACAAATACATTTGTGAGAGGATTTTCGATTATTTCTGGACCCAGTCGTTTACTACATGTGTCAGAAAAGTTTGTCAAATTTTAATGTTATCACTCAAACTATAATTGTTGCAATTATAGCACATTAATATGTAATTGTCTAGACCATGCGAGGCATGTTCAAAATGTTGGCCTAGACACATAACGAAACGAAGAGCGGTCGCCGCAACTACTTCAGTGAATGTTTCAATGGAGATTGCAGCACATGCCGCTGTAATCTCTTTGCGAAGTTCCTCCAGCTTGCGTCGGTAGACTTGATCTTTCACAGTTTCCCACAAGTAAACGTCCATAGGAGTTATATCTGGTGATCGTGGAGGGAACTCAATGGGCCCCCTTCGTTCAATCCAGTGTCCCTGAAAATCGTCATCCAGGAAAGCTCGTACGGCTAGATGGTAGTGTGGTGCCACCCCATCCTGTTGGTAGAAGACCTCTTCATCACATACACCTGGCAAAATGGATGAGCGTAACATTTCCAGGTAAATGTCTCCAGTGACAGTACCATCAAAGAAAAAGGGTCCTACTAAGCTCTAGATGATAGTCCACACCACACGTCAACACCAGGTAGATTGATCCAGTACACGCAGTTATGCCGATTCACTGTTTCATTAAGTTTAAAAACGGCCTCATCAGTCCACTCTACCTTCGCCACAAATTGTTGATCTTCAGTTACCATTTGTTGGTACCATTCGCAAAATTGCATTCGACGATCACGATCGTCATCATTAATCACGTGTAGTAATCATGGAATGTAAATTTTCCACTTAGCACTTCTGTGGAAAAACAACAAACTTTTCCAACACGAGAGCCGACGATTAATAACTTGTAGCTGTACGCCATCTCTCCTACCTTCCTTTGTGAATATCGAAAATCGTTCCATGCTCCTCAAACTTGTCGACCATGCGTTTAATTTATAGAGGGATATGTTTGAAATTGCTCTTGCGATTTTCATTGCACACTTTTAAGCACTCCATCCGATCCAACCAGCAGTACATCCAGGCATCAATACATCATCGGAATTTCAATACTTTGTTCTTTTCAGGACATTTGTATTGAATAGAAGTACGCTAATTGAAGCTAGAAGAACCACAGCAACAGGAAGGACAGCAGCAGAACTTCGGAATCGACTCGATCATCCATTCTTTTATATACGTTCTTATAAGCGCATATATAAAAGGAAAGAAACTCCATCGGGACCGCATTCTGCCTACGCTCTTTTTAGAGCTATATATATATATATATATATAAAGAACCTAGATTGCGGTCCGACATTAATCATCAATAGACTCGTAATAAGAGCCGATTGAAATAATCATTTACCTTTACTTAATTGTAGTAAGCTTGCATATTACAGATGAGGGTGCAATTTAGACCATTTAAATCTTTTTATTGTCGAGGAATTGCTTTTTTCTTTTTTCGCAGCGTTCTGTATGCGGACACGTGGTCCGTGTACTTTTGGGTACCCTCAAAAATCAGTTTTGAAGCCACGCCCTCTGCGAGTTTCTACAACCAATGATGGATTAACATCAAGAAATGGAAGCAGAAACCAGAAGTTTAGCGACGCCGACGCCCACCGCCTACGAGATGAGGATGCTTCAGCAGGACAACGAACAACTCCGGAAGGATCTTGCGGTACAACGAGAGCTTACGGCCAGCCAGAACCGTAAGATAGAAGATCTCACGGCCACCATCAACCGGCTCATGCTGAAGATGGACGCACTCCTCCCGGCTCCCACCACCAACAAGAAGACATCTGCCCGTCAGCCGCCAATGCCAGCGGAATAGAAAAGGACGCTCCGACCCCTTCGACTTCCGGTAAGGAACCGAAAAAGAAGAAACCGAAGAAGAAAGCAGCGAAAAACAATGGCAAGAAAGCAACGCTACCCCCTACCACCTGCAACGCGGAAACCGAGCATGAATCCCCGATGGAAGTCTCCCAGACGCCCACCCAACCGCAACCTAGCCAATCGGTTGCACACGACAGAGCGAACGAAGACGACGAAGGCTTCTAGGTCTACAACAGGAAGGCAACAGCGAAGAGGCAACGCGTAGAAGAGGAGCCTCAAGCAGCTCAGCCAGAACCACCGGCGAAGAGGGAACGTGTGCCACTCTTAATCCTTCGCCGCCAGAAGGACTACCGATCAGCGATGCGGGCCCTCAACGGAGAAGGTATCACCCCGACGCAGAGGAGGTCAACGAAGACGGGCATCATCGTAAGGTAGGATCCAACGAAGACTAGAGGAGAGCCACCACCACCCTAGATAACATAAAGTTACAGTTTAACACCTATATGTTACAGGAAGCCAGGCAACTCAAGATAGTGATCCGAGGAATCCCCCAGGGGGAGGACATCCTGTAGCAGGTTGCCGATAACCTCATCGCCCTCGGCCCCCAATTCCAAAAGGTGTCCCGGATGCAAGCGGGACGAGAACGCCGACTCACGTCACTGGTTTTGGTTCAACTGCACAAGACCGCAAGAGACAAAGAAATATTCAAGATGAGGACGCTCGGATACCCCAGGATCCGTGTGGAATCCCCACACAAGAAGAACGAAGTCGGAAAATGCCAACGATTTGGCCACAACCAGCGGATGTCACGCCATCGCCAGATGCGTCAAGTGCGGAGGGCTCCACAACACCAGCACCTGCCAGAAGTCCAGGAACACGGCAGTCAACTGCTGCAATTACTAGGGACCACACACCGCCAACTACGGAGGATGTCTAGCCCACCCCAAAAAGACGACCTGGGTTCAACAGCGCCGCGCCGCTCCAAGACGACCAGAATCTGCTCCACTACCAACCAGGAGAGTGGAAGAAGGCTTCGGCTACTCCCAAGCAGCATCAGCAGCACCACCGCAAGCAGAAGCAGCAACTCCAAGAACCGTAGCCCCTAGACTATCATCTCGGAAGACGACGCCGACTTCGCTCTCGCCATGAGGATCCTGAGGGCAATCCGTGCCGAAAAAACCGTTTATGGATAGACGCCTACACAAGCCAGCATCCCTCCACATTGCGATGGGGAACTCGAACGGTCTTCTTCACAAGAAAGAAGAGCTAGCCGGCTTCATGGACCACCACAACATAGACTGGTATCAGAATCACATCTAATCCCATGCTACAACCCGAAGATAGGAGGTGTTACGCTCCACCGCACGGACAGGCTGACCGGAAGAGGCGGAGGGACAACCATCTACATCAAGTGCTTCATCGATCACCACCTACTGCCCATACCGAGGATGCAGAGGATAGAAACCTCCGCCATCGGAGTCATCACCAGCACAGCCGGTCTCATCAGGATCGTAGCCGTCTACAACCCACCAGGAGCCCAGATGGATGAACAGGAACTGGACGACCTCTTCCAGGACAACACCTCAACGATCTCAGGAGGGGATTTCAACGCGAAACATCCACTGTGGAAGAGAAGGACCACCAACGAGCTGGGATGGAAACTGGAAGACTACGTCGGTCCGAGACACATCACCGCGGATGGACCAACCGAGCCAACCCACTTCTCATACCAGGAAATATACCGACCGGACGTACTGAACATCGCCCTTTTCCGGAAGGTGAGGCTACACTACCTAATGGAGACGATAGAAAACCTCGGCTCTGACCACAACCCGGTTCTACTCCAACTAGGCTCCAACGGAAGCACCCACATCCGCACAACAACCCACGATCATCTGGAGAAGATACAAGGACATCATACAAGGAAGGATCGCATCGGTGCCTACCACCGACAACGTCCATTAGCTGAACCTCGCCGTAGAGGACATCACGAGGACCATACTCCAAGCAACGAAAGACGCCAGGCGCACCACGGAGCACACAGAGGAAATACCTACGGATTACCCAGGGAGATCAGGGACCTGATCCGCGAGAAGAACAAGGCCAGGAGAACATACCACAGAACACAACACCCGGACGGCCGGAGGAAGATGAACCGGATGCACCAGAGTGTGAAGACAGCAGTCACGGAGTACCGATACTTGACTTGGAAGTCCAAAGTGGAGTCCCTCGATACCCAAGACGGATCATACTGGAAGATGGTGAAAGGAAGGAATACGTCCTCGTCCCACCACTTCACGGAAGGAACGGAATCGTCTACACATAAGCCGAAATAGCATATGTGATTACCGAGACCATCGAACTCCAATGTAGCCCGGTGCAAGAAAACACCGACCAGGTCCACATCGCCGCAGTCCACCGCACCGTCAGGGCCAGCCTAGCAGAGGCCACCGAGGACAACGTCCGACCCACGACGCCGAGAGAAATCCAAGGCATCGTCAAGAAGTTGAAGCCCAGGAAAACACCCGGACCGGACTCCACCCGGAACAAGGCCCTGAAGCTTCTCCCACAGAGGCATCGCATACCTCACGGCCATCTACAACGCGGCGCTGAGGCTCAGACACTTCCCAAGCAGATGGAAAGAAGTGGACACCGTGATGATCCCGAAGCCCGGAAAGAAACTCAGCTAACCTCAAAACTACCGCCCGATCAGCTTACTACCAACGATGGGAAAACTGTTGGAGATCATCTACACCCGCCTACAGGAAGAAATCGAAGAACTCATGATCCTTCCCGACAAGCAGTTCGCCTTCCGTTCTTGCCACTCGACCACACAACAAGCGCTCCGAGTCGTGGAATATATCGTGCGTGGATTCAACTGGAAGGAGTTCACCGGAGGGAGGTTTCTGGATACCTCCAAGGCCTTCGACAAGGTTTGGCACCACTGACTCCTCTTCAAGGACCTGGAGCGCAGGATATCGCTACCCATGGTGAAGATGATCCGGTCCTGCCTCACCAGTCGATGCTTTAGGACGAAACTACCCCACTGCAGTTCGCTTCCCTGGAGAACCACCGTGAGAGTTCCTCAAGGTTCGATACTCGCCCCTACGCTTTTCAATCTTTGTTTCAGAGTTCCCGAAGACCGACGGAACCACCCTAGCTACCTACGCGGAGAACAACGCAGTCCTCGCCCAGTCACACAGCAACCACCAGGTGGGCAAGATCCTACGAGGATTGGACAACCTGGAAGGATGGTACTCTAAATGGCGCATCGGAATCAACCCAGAGAAAAGCACCGAGGTCCTGTTCACCCGAAAACACATGAGACCCACTTGGAAAAGCTCCATCTTCGGCCAGGACATCCCATGGAGGAATTCCCTGAAATACCTGGCACTCCTCATGGACAGGAAGCTCCGATGGAACCAGCACGTCGCAGACAGAAGAGCCAAGGCCTACGGCGTTATCAAGAAGATGTATCCGCTCATGCAGCGAAACAGCGTCCTAACGACCGACAACAAGATACTGATCTACAATTAGATCATCGGCCCGATGCTGACCTACCCCTGCAAAGCATGGGCATACGCCGCTCCCTCGAACGTCAAGCGCCTTCAGACCATCCAGAACAAGTGTTTACGGATCCCTGGTACGTCAGAAACGACCGACTCCACAAGGACCTAAAGATGGCCTAATGGAAAACCGCCGCAGCCCACCAGGAGATGGTACTACCGGCCCATCCAAGTCCCGTCATCTCGGGATTATGGAACTACGACGCCAACGACGAGACGAGGCATAAGAGGCCGAAGATCGTGCTGTGTTGAGTTAAATGAAATATTTATACCATGTAATTATATGCCTATTTATTGTTACATATCTTAAGTTAGTTTAAGTTAACCAGGAATGAAATGACATGTATATACTATGCCCCGAATAAAGCAAGGTCCGATCAAGGTATAAGGGGCATCTGCCTGGTATACCGTAGTCCTACCGATTAAAATGAATGAATAAAAAATGAATGTTTGAAATTACCGCCTCCACTGATGCTGCACTTCAACCGCATTATCAAACTTAATCAACCACTCCAGAATGCATTTTCGCTGCTCGGATAGTAATTGTCCACCAGCAATTCTCTTTTGTTTTGTTTTACAATCGTACTCTTCACACTGTTGCATCTACAGTCATATGAGTAACGACATCTTTTAACCCTTATGTACACGAACAGGTACAGCTGTACCTTTTGGATTTTCAACTAAACTTTTTTTTAACGTTTATTTAATTTAAAGTGTTATGCTTCTGTGACATCTTAGGCATAGTAATAATAAGGATGCTAAACCGAATTAAATGTGTTTATGTATTAGAAATCCCCACTTTTTGTACTTCAAACATTTATAATGTGTTATCGCACGCAAGTGTACCTTAGTAGAAACACGTTATTTTATGTTGTTAATTGATGTATAGGGGTGAGCTTACGCCATTATTAAGACAAAATAGTAAATATTTTAAGTCATTTAATGTTTTAACAAAAATTATACCATGCAGGTATAATACTTACAAAAATTTTGTGAGTGCGCATCACAAACTGGACGACTACATTCTGTGCAGGACTTTCGTGTTTTTCTTTGGATTTTGTTCTGGGCACGACACAAATAGCAAGAACCAACAACTTGTTTAGGTGCCTTTTTCTTTGAACAGCTTGGGCCCATTGATGCAGGTGTATTTCTAACAAGTGGGTGTCCTATCATAGCTTTTATGGCAATCTTCGTGGAAAATATTCTTACTACGTGTGGCAGTTCTGACCTTGTTTCAATAGAAGGCATTGCTAAACTGCGCCCTAAATCTTGATAGAATGTTCTACGACTATGCGAAGATTTCCTTGTCGAAGGATTGTTTTCGGTGTAAATTATATAGCTAGCTAGACATGCAATGTCAATTACATTGTAAAATAAAGCAAGAGGTCATCTAAGGGTCCTACGTTTCGTAGAATAATGTGTTACCAGTTTATCCATATTATCTACACCACCCTTGGTGGAATTGTAAAAGTGGATAACCTCAGGTTTTTTCTTTTCGCCACTGACATTATTGTCGTTGTGCATGGTAGACAGTAAAATGACTGATTTGTTTTTTTAGGCACATATGAACACAGGGTAACCTTTTTATCTTCACTAAACCCAAAAATGGATGAAAGAGGTTGACGTTCTTTATTGGCCATCATCTCAGGGGGAATGCACGCTTTATTTTTTTTTCAGCGTACCCACAACAGTCAAATTCCACGACAGTAAAAGTTGTGCAATTGGTAGGGATGTAAAAAAATTGTCCATTGTGATGTTTCGACCGGTATTTTTGTATCGAAGTGCTAAATCCTGGACGACCCTTTCACCTTGATTTGTCTCTCGCCCCGTGGTTGGTTTGCCGGTATAAATTTGTCCTGTTAGAGGATATGAGGATTTAGCATCACATATTCACTAGATTTTGATGTCGTATTTGGCAGGTTTTGACGGCATATATTGGGTAAACCTTGTGCTCCCTCTAAAAGGAAATAGTTGTTCATCAATGACAAGACATTCAGATGCAACGTAATTCAATCGCAAAGTTTGATTCAACATAAGCCATATATCAGTAATTGCAGCTGCTTTGTCAGTCAATAGCCGTTGTTCTCGTGTTTCGTTGTTGTCGAATAAAACGAGTTATTTCACAAAATCTAGTGATTGGTAACGTCGCTCTGTACAGTGGATATGCATCACATTTCCATAGCTCCCGTATATGTTCTGAATTGGAATATCGCACTGCAGCAGTAATCAAAACGCCCAAATACCCATAAAATTCTTGTTCAGTAAGAATCTGCCACTGTTTAGTGGGTTTGTCTGCATTGTCCTTGTTCCATTTTTCGTACGCTTTGGAGGCTTTTCTATTTTGTCTCTCTTATGATAATAAAACACATTTCATCAGATAATATGCATTTGAACATTTCAATTGGAGAAAGTTTTGTTGTAGATTTTATTGGTCCTGGCTTTTGACGAAATATGTTACGCTGCTGAGTTTGAGTATGGGGTGGTTGATTTCGGTTCCACACAGTATTGTCTTTTCCACGTAATATTAGCTTACTCCAATTACAATCTCTATCAGTTTCAAATTCATCGGCATCATGCACTTCATCTTCATCATCTGAATGCAATTCAATTAGCAGGTTAGTGTCTCAGCTAATACATCCTCTACATCAGATGCGTCGTTATCCTCCTACAATAAGTTAAGATTAAAATTAATGTCCATATTATATAACATAATCTATTATTATAGATGTAAAAACTATTTGATAACAAAAATTGAAAACAAAAATAAAAGTGATTATTTTGCACTAAACATGGCTCGAAAGCTAAGGTACCTGAACGTTCTGAACACTATCTGCCCGTAGTGGAAGCCAATTGTCGTCAACATCATCTACATCATGACTGTCATTCGCCCCGTCATTTTCAGAATCACTTTCATCCATAAGAGACCGTAAATAACTCTGCCGTTGCCAGTAGCTCATACTAGAAATAAACGTAATTCTACATTTCTAAAAAATACTTAAAAAACACGATAATGCCTACCGTTTGTATTCTAAATTCGACACTTCTCTTTTGTTCTTCATTATCAACAATAACTACTCAAATAACAGTTAAGCAATACACAATGTTTAGGCTATTATCAGTAACAGGTATCCGTAAAAGAATGTACTACTTAAATAGCTACACTTGCACTGCACTGTACTTCAAATCATGCTGTAAGTTAAACTCATCTGCGTGCGCAAAGGGTTGAATTGCAGAAATTTACGCAGAGGTACAAACGTACCTATCCGTGTATTAACGGTATATTTTTTTTCCGTGTACACAAGGGTTAATGAAACATCATACTACACATTGTTGCCGTAATCCGATCCAAGTTCGACAGAAATTCACAGACATTATCTGTTAAAGTGTGTATACATTTTTCTGACGGACTCTGTATATTTATAAACTAACTAAAATCGCCTAGCTTTCTTCTTCCTCCACTATCATTTCAGATATCATAAATAACAGATAACGCAAAAGCACTTACCAGCACAAAAGCCTCTATATAAGAAATTTCATTAAAATACCGCAGAGCACCTCCCATATCCAAGACCCCCAAATGTCACAAACCGTTTTTGAGTTTATCAATGACTCCTCCTCTTCCACCACATTTCTCACAGATAAAAAAGTATATATAACTCAAAGCGCTAGACGTTTCCAAAAGCTCATATACACAAAATTCTATTCGAATTGGTTTAGCTGTTTTCGAAGTTATAACTCAACCCGCTTCCACAATGCTTTGTTTTACATAAAAAATAGATAATGCAAAAAACCACGCCCCGCACCCGAAAACCCCAATGTTCTCAATTTCATTAAAATTGGTTTAGCCGTTCTTGGACAGACAAGCTCAAACCCTCTCCTCAAAGATAGCATCTTTTTAAATCGTTTCTTTTTTTACACCTCCACCGTGCATGCTTTCATACCAGAAAGCCTACCTCAAAATCGCGATAGCGTTAGTTTTAATAATAGTTAGTAGCTGATGCGCTGAGGAAGGGTTTTTAGTGGGTATGCCTAATAGGAGATTCCCACACTAACACAATATGGTGGTGTCCATAAAGGATTTTCCCACCTCACAAAAAAAAAAAAAAAAAAAAAAATAATAGTATTACGAAATTGTTAAAAATAAGACGAATGCTCATTTTTCGGTTACTGTTCTAAAAATATAGTTAATCCATCTATACAACTTTTAAAATATTAAAAGTATAAGGTAACGTGTAAGTCATTTATGGTCTAAAGCGGTAAGCTAAACCTTACTTCGGGTAACTTTTACTTTTTTAATTTTTTTAATTCCTTTCACATAACCTTTCTTTAAAGACTACCTTTTGAACTTATTTATTAATATTTACATTAAGTTGAGTGTGAAATCAGATTTATTTTGCAGAATGTTAATATGATTCCCGGCGGTCGCCAGAAGTGTTGCCGAAGTACAAACCATACTATGGCCAATGTACATAAATCTTCATCTCTCAGACACAAGTTGTAGTCAAATCACACGCATTTACCTACGTTTTTTTGTAAAACTATATTTTTTAAGTACAATAATATATTTACTTATCGACTCTCTCCATTTGTCCATTGGAAACTTGAGTGATAAGTTTCACCGCCCTTTCCATAGCTTGAGTGTGACAAGTATAACCGTTTACATAGCTGATGACAGAGATCTGTGGATATTCTACTATTTGTTCACAAATTTTCAGTAATAGGCGGTTCGGTATACTTTATGACTTGCCAATCAATAAGTTCAAAATAACATTTAGCTGCAAAGTTCAACTTTGGGATTTGATATTTGCGAACGCCTTCTGCTGATTTTCCATTCCGCGTACTTTTAATATTAATAGATAGGCAAGTTTTCTTATATGTTTGCGTGCATCCCACAGCATATTTAGCAATACATTTTCTGGGTGTACGAAATATCCATTTCGTTGAATGAACTATAGGTGTTTGTTGATCTGGCAAATAATCGTACATCTCAATCATTTTGAAAATGTGCCTGGCTCCATAAATGCAGCCAAAGTGGGTTTTGATTTCAAACCATAATGGTGCGTAAACTTTGCGTTGCCAATAATGTTATCAGGTTTTCTGACGGGTTTAAAGTAGCCACACATAAACGAAGAATCCTGTTCGCTGTTGTTAACCAACGCGAAAGGGTCTCGTTTAGGCAAGCTCTCCGACCACACACCAGTGGTTATCGCTTGGCACATGTCAAACAAGCATTTTTGATCATTTACTACATCGTTTGGTAAGGTTGCAGAAAGAGTAGAAGTAATAATTATGGTGAACTGAACAACTGGAAATTTGTCGCACTGCCGTAAAGATCGCCCAATAGATCCCTGAAATGCGCAAGGGTCAGTTCTGTTGCCATCTAAAGTAGATGCTTCAAAGGAAGATTCTTTTGTATGTAGTAGGCATATAAACCAATGGGTCGCTTTAAGCGCTGCTCCAAAAGTGCTATTATTCCTCCTTTGTGACCCATGTTTGTATTGGTCCGATCACAACCAATTACTTCTAAAGCTTCTCTGGAAAATATGGATAAGTATAGAAAATTCATTACACTTTTTAAAATAGCTTCAGAAGTACCGCTAGGAGTTGCAATGTGGCCAAGATACTTACTCCCAGGTTGATGTATTAAAATTATGTGTTACCCTACTATACTTCTTTTTCTGTTTTCATAGAAAGACAGGATCTTATCCTTGCGACCGTCAAAATATAAACCACCAAAAACTAAAAGTTTATTTGGAGGTCTTTGAAGCTTTTATCGTTCGTTCCCTTGGAGGTCTTTGAAGCTTTTATCGTTCGTTCCCTTACCTTATGGCGATCAATAATATTTGTTTTGTCACCTTTGGTGATTAAGCCATAGTCTTTTAGAACCGTTGATGCAATAGCAGCTCCGGCCCCGTCAGATACTCCATATTGATCTAGCGTTTTAGCTAACGATGAAATGCTAGTGATATTTCTATCATTAATAGTTTCAGTGATTTCTGTCGACGTGCTAGGTTGACTGTCGTCAGGTGTTTCACTGTTTGCATTCATTTCACGTAGAAGGATATTTTCACTTCACTTTCATGATTTCCTTCTCTATGAGTGAACTTTCTAAAACAAACTTTGTCGGAGTCTTGCTTTCTTTCCTTCTTTGACACTCTAATTCTTGACGGTCAACAGCAGTCATCATCATACGTCTTACAGTTCGCTGATCTATTGATAATAGCTGTTCTTTTATGGGTACCTGCAATAAAAACTATACTATTACTGCTACTCGAGGTAAACTTCTTATTTATGTATTTAATAAAATTAATAATAATTTCAATTACATATTTACTTTTGAACTTATGCGTTCATAATAAAAACTAATAATAATTATTACTGCTATCTTTTTAAATTAATTAAACGTCTTTACCTTGTGTTGTTTGCCGCATATATATTTAATAAATTTCAGGCATTTGCAGGCAGCAACATCAAACAGCAGAAAACTGTTTTTTCTTAAAGGTCTCTAGTTTTAATTTAAAAGAAGGTACTTCTTTTTTCTCCTTGTAATGTTTTAATAAGTTGGTACGTTTAAGCTGATACTATTCTTTGATGGCTTACTGTGGAAATACCCACTCTACTCCATATCTCTTCTACTTTTTTAGCAGTAATTTCGGATGCTTCTGATACCAGACGATTTCGGTTGACTGATTCGGCTTCCAACTTGTGTCTCCTCAAAAAAAAAAACTTTTATTACATCTTTATATGTAGGCAACGTATTTAAAGACATTTCTCGTGGTGTTCCGAATATGAGATAATTCGCATCACTCCTTGTCTTTGTTGTCATTTTAAAACAAAAATCTTTTCACGAGAGTTTTAACAAATAATTGAAAACGACACAAATAAAACGTGGTGATAAGCTCAGAACGTATAAACACAAGCTGCCAGATATGCTATAGCAATAGGCGGCAAGCGCAGTTCCCCTTCTCGTCTAGTCGGTATCTGTCTGTATTGGCTATGATTCACGACTGAAGTGGAGTAATTATAAAATAACTGACAAGAGGCATATTATTCAAAAGAGGTGAATAACCGTGTTTAACTACTGTTAAAGCACCTACATTATATTGAAAAATGTTCATACTACTATTTATATATTTTTATAAATATGTAGTTTGCGTTTGCAATAACATGTTCAAAATACCTTATTCTTAAAAATGGTTAAGGGCTGATAGTGAATATGGTTAACAAATATTATTGAGTTTGAAAGAATTACCAGTATAAGTTTTCCATAGTAATAAAGACATATTCAATTCACGAATTTGAAATTCACAACTAAGAAATAATTTTAGGGTGGGGGTGGGGGAACATTTGTTTTATGAATGCAAAACTTTTTAGCCCTCAGGTGATCTAAAATATATAAATCAAAAAAACATTTATTTTGAAGGGGTTGGAGGGTGGGAGGAGTGGAAGGAGTTAATTAAAAAATTCGATAAACAGGATTTTTGAAAAAAATATTTATGCCTATACTGACGCTGTGTATATATATATATATATATATATATATATATATATATATATATATATATATATATATATATATATATATATTTATATACAGGGTGTCTAGAATCTACCCACGTTCTGTGGCTATCTTTGTTATTATAAGAGATACAGTCGGTTAAATTAGCAAAGTTGGGCAGAATTACATGATAATTCAGATACCGATAAGAAAATTCAACATTGTTTCCAAATTTCTAAGATATCTGAAAATAACTAAAAATCGTCCAAATTTTCAATTGGCTGTATCTTTTTTAATATTCAAAATACGAAAAAGTTATAAGAGAGATTTTTGATAGCTATTTTTACTTAAATTGGGAAAATGTGAATAAAAATTTTTTTTAGTAATTATGTTTCGAGCTGCAACCCAAACATACATTTTTGTATGTTTAGTATTATTAGTTAACTCAATTTTCAAAAAATTGTAATTATAGTATTTACTAAACAAATGCAATGTTTGATGTGGTGTACTGTAACAATTAAAAAAAAAACTCTGCATTAATTGACTGTGAAACAGTAGATATTGAATTATTTGTTGTAACCAGTAGTAGTTTGTACTTAAATAGTGAGTATTAATTTATTAATGGCTTATTCTTCTGAAGAAAGAAATGATGTGCTTTTTGCTATTATGTGTCTAACAGAGATGCTAATTCTGCTTCGGAATTATATATTCAAACTTATATGGCAAGAAGACAACCCGACGTGCGATTACTTGCAAAGCTAGAATCGTATTGAAACAAATGTGGGGCTTTTACTAAACCTACAAATTTTAAAATTAGTGTTGACGTAGAAACAGAAGAATGTGTTTTGGCTTACGTGGAATATAAACCTACTACATCTCTTCGTGAAATTGTGAACGAGTGCACCACTTCCAAAGATGAAGCCCACGTTATTTTGAAATAAAATAATTTTAAACCATACCATTTTTATATAGGAAATACATTGTATGTTGAAGATTATCAGAAAAGATTACGTTTTGCTACATGGTTGATTAATGAAAGTCGAGCAAAAAATCAATTCTCGAAAACTATTCCTTTTACCGATGAAGCAAAATTTACAAATAACGGCATCTTCAATAGAAGAAATCATATCCAATGGTCCCAAGAAAATCCTCATACTGCTGTTTAGAGGGGAAATAAATACCCTTTTTCAGTAAACGTTTGGTGCGGTATTATTTGTACCAAAATCCTGAGGCCGTTTTCTATGAATACAATTTAAATTCCGATAGGTATCTAACTTTTTTACAAAACGAATTTGAAGAAATTATGGACGACCTTTCTTTGAACCTAATTCAAAATTTTTATTATTTTCAACAAGACGGGGCACCAGCATACAATAGATTACTTGTGTGTCTTGTGTGTCTTAACCCCCCCCCCCCCCCCATGACTTTTTCTTGTGGGGTGTAATTAAAGACAAAATGTACCGAGTAAATACTGGTAATCTAGACGATTTAAAAAATAAAATTTGTGTTGCAATACAACAAATTAGAAACCAAAGTTCATTAAAAGTTCAAAACTAAATTTTAAAACGATGTCAAATGTGTGTTCAAAATAATGGAGGGCATTTTGAAGCACTTCTGTGATTGTGTTATCTGTTTTTTGCTGTTACTCTTCGTTGTAAGTTAAATTTATTTAG
The DNA here is from genome assembly GCA_036346205.1 of Vesta saturnalis. Taxonomy (NCBI): domain Eukaryota; kingdom Metazoa; phylum Arthropoda; class Insecta; order Coleoptera; family Lampyridae; genus Vesta; species Vesta saturnalis. The sequence goes on from JARFJB010001099.1 coordinate 1,753,353, forward strand.
AACTTTTTCATTTTGATAATGCAGTGCATTATTTATTGTTGTTTCCACAAATTTAGTAGTAGAATATGAGCTTGTTTTGTTATTTAATTGTTTTTGAAATCAGAAAAAACTAAGCCATCGAATGAGTCCATAGCCACCTATAGTTGGCATTTAAAAAAATTTATACTTGGGTTGTAGCTCCAAAAATAATTACTACGAAAAATTTTTATTCGCATTTTCCCATTTTGCGTAAAAATGGTTATCGCAGGTCTTTCTTATAACTTTTTCGTATTTTGAATATTAAAAAAGATAAAGCCGATTGAAAATTTGGACGATTTTTAGTTATTTTCAGATATCTTAGAAAGTTGGCGATAATGTTGAATTTTCTTATCGGGATTTGAATTATCATGTAATTCTGTCCAAGTTTGTTTAAGTTTATATATACAGAGTGTTACTTAAGTGTATGTACTTATTTTAAGGGGTGATTCCTGAGGCGATTTCGAGCCGAAATGTTCATATGAATGTATGTCCTCAGAAGCTTCGTTATCGATCTACAGGCTGTTGAAGTTGTTGTGTTTTTTCGTTTTTTTCCAAATTTTTCGAAAACCCTTCTAGATATTACATTGAAATTTTACATGTTGTGTAAGGGAATGAAGGCCCTTATTTCAACTGAAAAGTTCATTTTTAATTTAACCAGTGGCGTAGATACAGCTAAGTCATGACATAAATTCCACAAAAATAATGTGATACGCCACTGTTTTATATGACGCGTTTACACGATATTCATCAGAAATCAATTCCGAACAAAAAAGGTCTCCATACATTTTCACGTAAAACTCACCGTTTAGGAAAACATAATTAAAAAGTGTCGTGTCGTTATAACGTGCAGTTTATTTACAAGATAAAGATATGTCACAAAAACACAAGTGAGCTCTGTCCGTTGATAAGGAAACATCGCTATGTATTTCGTTAATAATCCTGTCATGTCAGTCTTATTCTTGACAGGCAATAACTAGTTTAAAAATTTGTTCCTTTTGTTGTTTTCCAAGTGTTTTGTCTTCATAAAAGTAAGAGAAATGGTCAATTATGCTATTTCGGAGATGACCGACATGCATTTCGTCTATGGTCTGGCTGACGGCAATGCCAAACAAGCCAGGCGTCTTTACCAAGAAAGATTTCCCAACCGTGCTGTTCCCGATAGAATATTCACAAACATCCATCTGCGACTGTCTCAATATGGCAGTATTCAAAATGGAAACCGAGAGGGACGAACTCGTACAGTGAGGACGGCGGAAGTAGAGGAGGCTGTTCTCAATGAAATTGAAGAGAATACAGGATCTAGTACACGCAAAATTGGGAGTGCGTTGAATATTTGCCACAAAACTGTATGGGAAATTTTGAGAGAGTATTTGCTGTATCCGTATCATCTGCAAAGAGTGCAAGCTCTCCTTCCACGAGATTTTCCAGCACGCAGGAATTTTTCCATGTGGTTTCTCCAGAAGGTTGCAGAAAATCCTCATTTCGACAGGCAAGTTATCTTCACGGATGAAGCAAATTTCTCCAGAGAAGCAATCAGAAATTTTCGTAATGCTCATTTATGGAGCGAAGAGAACCCTCATGCTATAGTAGAAACAAAATTTCAGCAGCAATTTTCAGTCAACGTGTGAGTTGGTATTATTGGAGATTTTTTAGTTGGACCATTCTTTCTTCCAAGGCGCATTGACGGCAACACCTATCGTGAGTTTCTTCAAAGTAATTTGCCTGAATTACTAGAAAATGTCCCTCTTCTAGTACGTCAGCACATGTGGTTCATGCACGACGGTTCCCCGGCCCACTTCAGCATTATGGTGCGTGAATATTTGAATTCAGTTTACCCAAATCGATGGATAGGTCGTGAGGGGCCTCAGTTCTGGCCACCGAGATCGCCTGATCTGAACAGCTTAGACTTTTATTTCTGGGGGCATCTTAAAACTCTAGTTTATAATACACCAGTTCAGACGTTGGAAGACGTACGCAATAGAATAATTGAGGGCTGTGCAACCATACAGAACACACCGGGAATTTTTGAAGGAGTGCGTCGTTCAATGAGGAGAAGAGCAGAAGCCTGTATAGAAGCGGATGGTGGACATTTTCAGCATTTTTTATGAATGACTGCACAAAAGTTTTTCCCTTTATTGTTCAGTTTCTGTAAATAGTTTCTATGTTAGGAATAAATGCACGTTATAACGACACGACACTTTTTAATTATGTTTTCCTAAACGGTGAGTTTTACGTGAAAATGTATGGAGACCTTTTTTGTTCGGAATTGATTTCTGATGAGTATCGTGTAAACGCGTCATATAAAACAGTGGCGTATCACTTTTTTTTTTTGTGGAATTTATGTCATGACCTAGCTGTATCTACGCCACTGGTTAAATTAAAAATGAAATTTTCAGTTGAAATAAGGGCATTCATGCCCTTATACAATATGTCAAATTTCAATGTAATATCTAGAAGGGTTTTCGAAAAATTTGGAAAAAACCGAAAAAACACAACTTCAACAGCCTGTAGATCGATAACGAAGCTTCTGAGGACATACATTCATATAAACTTTCCGGCTCGAAATCGTCTCAGGCATCACCTCTTAAAATAAGTACATACACTTAAGTAACACCCTGTACATACAATATGTCTTAGTAAGTTGGAACCATATCGAAACTTTTTTATTATTAATTTAAAAAAAAAAGTTATTCTTTATAAAAAGTTTGTCATGTGTTGATGATCGTTTTTTACATTTTGGAACATGTAGAACTTTTTATAAAGAATAACTTTTTTTCCTAAAATTAATAATAAAAAACTTTCCCATATGGTTCCAGCTTACTGAGACATATTATATATATATATATATATATATATATATATATATATATATATATATATATATATATATATATATATATATATATATATGTATATATACACCGTGTCCAAGGTAAGGATGCCCACTATGGGGATCTCGGAAATGGTAAGAGATGGAAGGTCTGTTAAATGGAACAAAAGTTATGCATTTTAGAGGATGTATTTATGGTCTTTGTAGAATTCGAATATCTCTTTTAGCATTTTAGAATTTGAAAAAAAATTAATTTTCTGATTTTCGTTTTTATTTTTTTCTGACCTTATTTGAAGAGCTATCAACAAAAGAAGAGCACATTTTCATTGCCACTTTTTTAGCTCTACTTAATGCTGTTATTCAATTTTTGATACAACGTTTAGTTTGTTAGCAACCATCATCAACTTTATTTTTTTAAATGCACGAAAAAATTATGTTTACCATATTTAAATTCTCTCCTTGATTCTGAATTCAACGATATATCATACTTTATATTTTTGATACGTTTCGGATGAGAAAATTCATATTCAATGGAAAACATCGAAAACGTACAGTTAAAACTAATACTAGAAACATTAGAAAACCGTAAAATTATTATAAAATTATGTTTTGTAATTTTAAATGATAGACAAGTAAAAAACAAATTTATTTTAAAGGTTAATAAACTCACAAAAGATTCCTGTTTTTCCCTAAACATAAATAGCATCTTCTAACTGTAGCATCTAAAACATTCTTCAGAATTTGAGGAGTTATACTAGCAAACGCTTCGAGAATTAATCCTTGTAAAATTTCTTCGTTTTCAATGTCGTTTCCATAAATGTAATTTTTAATGTATCCCCAAAGAAAAAAATCCAAAGGTGTTATATCTGGAGAACGGGCTGGCCACAGTACATTTGCATGAGTGCCAATACAACTTTCTGGAAATCTAACTGACAATTCTGGAATTATGTGATGGTGCACCGTCCTGCATAAACCAACAACCTTCAACTTCTTGGAAAGGCAAATCATTCTAAGCTATCTCTAATTCATTTTGGAGTAAAATTTGGCAACGTTCAGTATTTAAGGACTCGTGGTGAATGAAAGGACCTATAATTCGAGTACCGAATATTGCAGCCCACATATTAAATCCGAAACGGTGTTGGTGTTTGGCAGATTTGTACAGACGTGGATTTACTCTTGTCCAATAATGAGCATTTCTACGATTAAAAATTTCATTTACTATTAACCATAATTTCATCGGACCATATAATTTTATTCGGAAAATATTCATTGCCTTGAGATTGACGTGTATGCCATTCTAAAAATATTCTACGTCTTTCTGGGTCACCTGGTCGAAGTCCTTGGCAAATTCTAAATTTACATGGATGTAATTTCTCCTTCTTTAGAACATAAAGAGCTGTGGAATGGGCTGTGCCAGTTGCCTCTTCAATTTTCCGAGTAGAAACCTCTTGATTTTCCGTTACAGCTAATAAAACAGTATTGACTTTTTCTTCATTGCAAGGTTTTTTTGCGAGATTTTACAGGTTTTTTGAACGCACCATATTCTTTTAGATTAACTGCGAATGTGCTAAAATTTCTTTTGTGAGGTTGACGCTTTTCTGGTTATTTGTTTAAATACATTATTTCGGCTTCAAAACAATTACGTTGACAGAAAATGTAACATGTCAGTATATCGAATTTTTCATTACTTGAAAAATGTACTCCTACCATATTGTTTTTAGGTAAACACAAAATGACCAATGACCACCAAACAAACGTAATACGGACAACAATCAATTATGACAGGTAGTTAAACAAAATGCAAAGCAAATTCAAAGAAATGGGTAAGTACATTATTTATTAACAGTTAAATATTACCTTTAATGAAAAGGGTTTTTTATGTTCGTGGTTGCCTTCGATGATTGTTAGAATTTTTATCTTCCGCAGAGGTAACACGTAATGCATCCAAACTTAGAAAGTCACAAAATTTAAAAACTACGATTAATAAGTGATTTGAGATTAATCCCTTTTTCAAATCAGGTTACTATAATATAGTTAATTATTTTCGAAATTACTTCTCTAACACTTTTTACCTCTTACGCTAAGATGGCCGACCAGCAGATAACAATAATGAATCTAACATTTTTCAAAACTCTTATCATAAAGATAAAATTTAAACATGTGCCATTTTCTGGACAAATTTGAAGACTATACAGATCCCTTTTTTTAAGTATTAGAATTAAAGTGCCCTGTATTTAATCAAATAATAGATATTTATGTATCAAGGGCATAATCAGAAGATTATGGCTCGAGGGAATATTAAAAGCCCGACGCGAAGCGGAGGGCTTTTATATTCCTGATGTATTTATTTTATTTTGCACCATGAAACTGGAACAAAATATTAAAAAGATTCAGTATTTTCGGCAAGTTTTTAAATGCAAATGCAGTGAAATAAAGTCGACAGTAGGCTAATTTGTTGTTACTAAGATACTGTGATATTGCTATTATATATCATGTCATGTGTTTGCTGTCAATCATTCTGCTTAGCATCAATGACATTTCCGTGCTATAAAGACCACATTACGCCCGCATTTGGAGGCGTATAAAGAACATTATGGTGGCAAAATAAAATAAATTGTATTTGTACCTTTTCTACATTTATTCCCTTCCTCGCTAGATGGCGACTATTTACCAACAGTTCTTTTATATTTACAAACATTTATATTTACATTACTACAAATCTAATTAACTTACTACCTTAACTGTAGCTACTTATGACACAAATATTCCTAAAAACAAATTACAACGTAAGTGAAGATACAAAGTAAGAATTACTTTAATATTTAATATTCTTCGTCTTTCTGCCCTTCAAACTGAAACAAATAGTCCTAAAAATCTGATACTAGTTTCCTATTTTGTGCACTAATTTTGCGAATAATTAAATATTCACCAATGCTATACAATCGAAATAATTTAAGCATTAGTCAAACGTTTCTGTTTAATCGCCTTTTTTTTTAAACAGGCTAAATAAGGCCTATCGTGCTAAAGCACTCAGGAACACTTAGGAGGATAGATAGATGCCTATGAACAGCTACCTTAAATTTTCTCATATCATAAGTGAGAGGAAAACGCAGATAGACACATCTTTAAATTGATTATGTGGAATTTTCAATATTCTTATATTATTTCTACACTAACTGGTTTCAAACTGATTGATATCAAAATTTTATTGCATCACAATTACAAAAGAATAGTTTAAACTAACAATTAACCATTTACATTTCAATAGTTCCATTTTTGGACATTTCTTTCTTAAAACAAATCTAATATTTATTTTTGTTTACTGCATTCTGTGGGCTTTTCTTAACAAAGTAATTTGCAAATAAATCGATGTTTCAAATTCGGACTGACTTGGTATATACAAAGTAGCCCGTAAAGAGCCCAAACATAACTGCCACTACTTGTGTTGCACAAGGTCACTTTAGTATATTCAGACAAGTTGTATATAAAGGCTACCTCTGCAGCGTCATGTCAAGAACCAGTCTCTATACACTGCACATATAAAAGGTATATTATGGAGCCCGCCCTAACTTTCGTATTTACGTGTTTTGTCATATGTACAATCATATTTTGATGATATACGCATGGGCACCTTAGGAAGCCCGCAGACGGTCTTCATAACGTTATTTTGGGCTTGAGAGCGTACTGTTAATATGTAGTACGGGCTCCACAATGACCTTAAATGTGTCTATACATATGTGTAGACAATAATTGGAGCCGTCGCTTAAATCCTCCTCCAAACAATTGTCTTCGATCGGTAAACCACCCTTACCGTTCTCCATACTTAATATACTATTACGCATTTAGGAAAAGGTGGTATGTTTGAAGCGCACATAGTATGTCAAAAAATGTTGACTGTGCTCTTGAACGATATAATGCCCTGTTTCCAGAAAGAATAGCTCCAGATCGAAGATGCTTTCTCAAATTATGCAGAAAGTTTAGATCAAATGAAAATGTTTTTGCCAAAGGTACGTTAAAAACAGATTTGTGACGAAGGAAGAAACGGAAATAAATTTACTAGCATATTTTGAAGTATAACGCGAAAATTCCATACGATATCGCATGAGAGATTGTGGATTACGTTTCGGAACTATACGGAATATTTTGAAAAAGCATAAATACGTATCTTATAAATACAGGGCTACTCAGAGTCTTTTACCAGGCGACCAAGAAAGAAGAATTATATTTAGCCAATGGTTTGTAAATACAAAGGAAGCCTAATTCGCTGGAGTGGTTAATCTAATTTCAGCAATAGAGGCATGTATAATAGGAAAAACCATCCTTACTGGAGTAATGAAAATCTGATGCGAAACGTTCCGTGTAATCCACAAAGAGGCTTGAAATGCATGGTGTGGTCTTTTTGGCTCTAAAATCATCGGACCAGTATTTTACGAAGGCACTGTAACAAGCGATCGCTACTTAAATTTTCTCCGAACCATTTTAGAAGCGTTTTAGCTTGTCGTCAGTGAGTGTTTTTCCACACGATCGCATTATTGCTACCAGGGGACCAGTTCGTTAGCCTCCACGTTCTCCAGATATTACACCAATGGATTTTTATTTCTGGGGATTTTAATAGAACAAAGTCTACCAAAATCTTTACAATACTATCGAACATTTTTAGATAGCGATAAGTAGTATCATACGTAGTATAGATAGACGCACGTTTTAACGCTACAAGAAGAGTGTTTAAGTGTGCCCAAGAATTTATTGAGCAAGGAGATGTATTCAAACATTTAATTTAAGCTTTTCTAATAATTTTAATAAAAAATAAATCAATTGATCCGTTTTGTTTTGTTTTTTTTTTTTAATTCTGTGCCCGCCAAGATTATAAGTTAAACAGGCTAATATGTCCTTTATTTTTTGTTTTAAGCTGAAATTCATAATAACCTTTTATGTTAAGAAAAGAGTTTGACGTTGATTAAGGTTTAAATATACAGAATATATACAGAAAACTACATTTTTAAAATAACTCGGAAAGGCGATGTTCAGTTCTTTTTCTGTTACCATCACGTTAATCAGCTTCAATAATAAAAGAATTAGCAATAGTGTACACATGAATTTGATAACCGTGTGTATATACAAAGTGTTCCTAAGCTGCATAGCCAAAAGGATAATGACGATTACTTACTTGAAAATAACCCGATTTAACTAAACCTGCCTTAGTCCAAAATTTGGTAATAACGAAGCTACAGGGTGTGAAAGTTGAAAACATAAATCACATTTTCTTTCATATCTTTCGATTGCTTTGAGCTAATTCTATAAAATTTCTTACATGGGGGTTTCTTGGAATGAGAAATTAAAATTTATCATCGATTTCGGTGTATTTCCTAGAGGGTACTACAAGTGACCATTAGGACATGTTTAAACCGCTACAACTTTTTTGTGCTACACTCTAGGCTTAGTATGGAATAATAGCTTTCACTACCTTTTCTGCTTAAAAAAAGTATACCATCTTGATATCGCTAACACCACTGGTTTCCGAGAAATAATCATCAACATAACCTCGAATATTAATATAAGATTCATGAACTTTCATAAATATTTATCTTCTTTCAGCTGTTACAATTTTCTTTATTAAAGTTCCATTATCCAAATCAAATGTAATTTGAATCCCATGAAGTATACTGATCCAGCGGTGGTTGACATACATCATAAGCTTATACAGGTATAATGCTTAAATACTTGTTTGAAATATATACTAAACTTTTTGTAAACACTTTTAATTTTATTTATTATATAATTAAATATAATTATTTGATTTAAAGATATTGTATAATTAAATACAATAATTTATCTGCATACACATTTTATTTAATCGAATTTTTTTAAATTTTGTTTCTATTGAAATAATAACACCATGTTAACTTCGTTAAAATAATTTTATATTAAAAAAAATAATCGAGAACATGACTTAACTTCGATAGTTTAACGATAACACATCACTCGTTAAAATAATTCACCTTAACCTTACTTATTATGTATTTCAGGAATTTCAATTGTTTTGGTATCTAAATTATTTTACGTTATACGAAACACACGTTCAATCTTAAATCTGAACCCATGTATACATCGAGTGACATGCTTTTAGCTTGAAGGATTGATAGAGTGCGTGTGCGTGTGCGTGTGCGTGTGAGTGTGCGTGTGCGTGTGCGTGTGCGTGTTCGTGTGCGTGTGCGTGTGAGTGTGCGTGTGCGTGTGCGTGTGCGGTGTGCGTGTGCGTGTGCGTGTGCGTGCGTGTGCGTGTTCGTGTGCGTGTGCGTG
>JARFJB010001099.1:1765000-1937500 GCA_036346205.1 Vesta saturnalis
TTGCGTGTGCGTGTGCGTGTGTCGTGTGCATGTGGTGTGCGTGTGCGTGTGCTGTGTGTGCGTGTGGTGTGCGTGTGTGTGCGTTGTGCTGCGTGTGGTGCGTGTGCGTGTGCGTGCGTGTGTGTGCGTGGTTCGTGTGCGTGTGCGTGTGCTGTGCGTGTGCGTGTGTCGTGTGCGTGTGCGTGTGCGTTTGCGTGTGGTGTCGCTGTCGTTGGTCGTGGCTGTGCGTGTGCGTGTGCGTGTGGTGCGTGCGTTGCGTGTGCGTGTGCGTTTGGGTTGCGTGCGTGGCGTGCGTGTGCGTGTGCTGTCGTGCATTCGTGTGCGTTGTGTGCGTGATGCTGTGCGTGTGCGTGTGGTGTGGTGCGTGTGCGTGTCGTGTGTGGTGTGCGTTGGTGTGCAGTGGTGTGTTGTGTGCTGTGCGTGGTGGTGTCGTGCTTGTGCGTGGTGTGCGTGGCGTGTGCAGTGTGCGGTGCGTGTGCTGTGTGCGTTGCGTGTGTGTGCGTGTGCGTGTGCGTGTGTGCGTGTGCGGTGTGCGTATCGTGCGTGTGTGCGTGTGCGTGTGCATTGTGCGGTGTGCGTGTTGCGGTGGTGCGTGTAGTGCGTGTGTCGTGTGCGTGCGTGTGCGTAGTGCGTGCGTGCGTGTGCTGTGCGTGCGGTTGTGCGTGTGCTGTGTGCGTGTAGCATTGCGTGTGCTGTGTGTGTCGGTGCGTGCGTGCGATGGTGTCGTGTGCGTGTGCGTGTGCGTGTGCGTGTGCGTTGCTGCGTGTGCGTGTGCGTGTGCGTGTGCGTGTGCGTGTGCGTATTCGTGTGCGTATGCGTGTGCGTGTCGTGTGCGTGTGCGTGTGCGTGCGTGTGCGTGTGCGTGTGTGTGCGTGTGTGCGTGTGCGTGTGCGTGTGCGTGTGCGTGTGCGTGTGCGTGTGCGCGTGTGCGTGTGTCGTGTGTGCGGGTGTGCATGTGCTGGCGTGTGCGTTTGAGTGTTCGTGCGTGCTGGTTCGTGTGCGTGTGGTGCGTGTGCATGTGCGTGTGCGATGTGCGTGTGCGTGTGCGTATGTGTGCGTTTGATCGTTCGTGTGTGTTGTGCGGTGCGTTTGCGTGTGCGTAATCGTGTGTGTATCGTGTGCGTGCGTGTGCGTGTGCGTGTGCGTGTGCGTGTGCGTGTGCGGTGTGCGTGTGCGTGGCGTGTGCGTTGCGTGTGCGTGTGCGTGTGCGTTGCGGTGCGTGTGCATGTGCGTGGCGTGTTGAGTGTGGAGTGTGGTGCGTGTGCGTGCGTGGCGTGTGGCTTGTGCGTGTTGCGTTGCGTGTGTGTGGGTAGCTGGGTCGTGCAGTGTGCTGCGTGTGTCGTGTGCGTGTGCGTGTGCGTATGCGTTGGTGCGTTTGCGTGTGCGTGCTGTGCTGTGCGTGTTGCGTGTTGCGTGTGCGTAATCGTGTGCGTATGCGTGTGCGGTGTGCGTGTCGTGTGCGTGTAGCTGTGTGCGGTGGTGTGTGTGTGCGTGTGGTGTGCGGCGGTGTGCGTGTGCGTGTGCGTATGCGTGGCGTGTGCGTGCCTGTGCGTGTGCGTTTGCGTGTGCGTGTGGTGTGCGTGTACGTGTGGTGGTTGTGTGCTGTGCGTGGTGTGCGTGTGTGTGCGTGTGCGTGCGTGTGTGCGTGTGCGTGTGCGTGCGTGCGTGTGCGTGTGCGTGTGCGTCGTGCGTGTGCGTGTGCGTGCGTGTCGTGGTGCGTGCGTGTGCGTGTGCGTGTGCGTGTGCGTGTGCGTGTGCCGTGTGCGTGTCTTGTGTGCGTGTCATGTGCGTGTGCGTGCTGATGTGTGCGTGTGATTGTGCGGTCGTGCTGTGCGTGTGTGCGTTGTTGCGTTGTCGTGTGCGTGTGCGTGCGTGCGTGTGCGTGATGCGTGGACGTGTGCGTGTGTGGTGCTGTGTGCGTGTGCGTGTTGCGTGTGCGTGTGCGTGTGCTGTGGTGCGTGATGTTGCGTGTGCGTGTGGTGCGTGTCGTTGCGTGTGGTGCTGTGTGTGGCGTGCTTTGCGTGTCGTGTGTGGCGTGTGCGTGACGTGTGCGTGCGTGTGCGTGTCCTGTGCGTGTGCGTTGTGTGTGTGTGCGGTGCGTTTGGTGTTCGTGTGCGTGTGCGTGGCGTGCGATGCGTGTGCGTGTGCGTGTGCGTGGCTTGCGTGTGCGTAGTGCGTTGCGTGTGCGTGTGCGTGCGGTGCGTGGTGCGTGTGCGTGCGTGCGTGCTGTGCGTGTGTGTGCGTGTTGCGTGTGTCGGTGCGTGTGCGTGTGCGTGTGCGTGTGCGTGTGCGTGCTGTGCGTGTGCTGTCGTGCGTGTGCGTGTGCGTGTTGCGTGTGGTGTGCGTGGTGTGTGTGCGTGTGCGTGTGCGTGCGTGTGCGTGTGCGTGTGCGTGTGCGTGTCGCGTGTGCGTGTGCGGTGCGTGTGCGTTGCGTGCGTGCGTGGCGTGTGCTCGTGCGTGTGCGTGTTCTGTGTGGCGTGTGCCTTTGAGTGTTCGTGTGCGTTGCGTGTGCGTGTCGTGTGCGTGTGACGTGTGCGTATTCGTTGCGTGTTTCGTGTGTGTGTGTGTGCGGTGCGTTGTGCGTGTGCGTAATCGTGTGGTAGTGCTGTGTGCATGTGCGTGTGCGTGTACGTGTGCGTGTGCTGTGAGCACTGTGCGTGTGCGTGGCGTGTGCGTGTCGTGGCGTGTCATGTGCGTGCGTGTGCTGATGTGGTGTGTGTGCGGTTTGCGTGTGCGTGTGCGTGTGCGTGTCGTGTGTTGCGTGTGGCGTGTGCGTGTGCGTGTGTGTGTGATGTGCGTGTGCGTGTGCGTGTGCGTTGTGCTGTATGCGTGTGCGTGTGCGTGCTGTGCGTGTGTCGTGTGCGTGCGTGCGTGTGCGTGTGCGTGTGCGTGTGCGTGTGCTGTGCGGTGCGTGTGCGTGCGTGCGTGTGCGTGCGTGTGCTGTGCTGTGCGTGCGTGCGTGTGCGTGTGCGTGTGTGCGTGTGCGTGTGCGTGTGCGTGTGTGTGCGTGCATGCGTGCGTGTGCGTGGCGTGTGCGTTGCGTGGCGTGTGCTGTGCGTGTGCGTGTCGTGTCATGTGTGGTGCGTGTCGTCTGTGAGTGTTCGTGTGCGTGTGTCGTGTGCATGTGCGTGTGCGTGTGCGTGTGCGTGTGCGTGTGCGTTGGCGTTGCGTGTTTCGTGTGTGGTGTGACTGGTGTGCGTGTGCGTGTGCGTGTGCGTATGCGTGTGTGTGCGTGTGCGTGTGCGTGTGCGTGTGCGTTGCGTGGTGCGTGTGCGGTGCGTGCTGTGCGTGTGCGTGTGCGTGTGCGTGTGCTGTGTGCGTGTGCGTGTGCGTGTGCGTGTGGCTGTGCGTGTGCGTGTGCGGTTGTGCTGTGTGCGTGTCGTTGCGTGTCGTCGTGTGGTGTGCTGCGTGTGCGTATGTGCGTGTGTGCTGGCTGACGTGTCGTGTGCGTGTGCGTGTGCGTGCTAGCGTGTGCGTATGCGTGCTGCCGTGTGCCGTGCGTGTGTTCGTGGTGCGTGTGCAGTCGTGTGCGTGTGCGTTGTGTTCGTGTGCGATGTCGTCGTTGCGTGTCGTATGGTGTACGATTGCGTGTGCGTTGCGTGCGCTGTGCGTGTGCGGTACGTGTCACGTGGTGCGTGTGCGGTGCGTGTGCGTGGCGTGCGTGCGTTGCCTGTGCTGTGCTGTGCGTGTGCTGTGCTGTGCGTGGCTGTTGCGTGTGCGTGTGCTGTGTGTGCGGTGCTTTGCATGTGTGTATCGTGTGCGTGTGCGTAGCTGTGCTTGCGTGTGCGTGCTGTGCGTGTGCGTGTGCGTGTGCATGTGTGCGTGCGTTGGTGTCGTGTGCGATGTGGCGTGTCTGCGTGCGTGTCATGTGCGTGGCGTGTGCGTATGCGTGTGCGTGTCGTGTGCGTGTGTGCGTGTGCGTGTGCGTGTGCTGTGCGTGCGTGTGCGTGTGCGTGTGCGTGTGCTGTGCTGTGCGTGTGCGTGCGTGTGCGTGTGTGCGTGTGCGTGTGCGTGTGCGTGTGCGTGTGCGTGTGCGTGTGCGTGTGCGTGTGACGTGTGCGTGTGCGTGTGCGTGTGTGCGTGTGCGTGTTGTGTGCGTGTGCGGTGCGTGTGCGTGTGCGTGCGTGCGTGTGCGTGTGCGTGTGCGTGCGTGTGCGTGTGCGTGTGCTGTGCGTGTGCGTGTGGTGCGTGTGCGTGTGCGTGTGCGTGCGGTGCGTGTGCTGTGTCGTGTCGTGTCGTGTGATTGCGTGCGTGTGCGTGTGCTGCTGGTGTGCGTTGCGTTGTGTCGTGTGCGTGGTGTGCGTAGTTGCGTGTGCGTGTCGTGTCGCGTGCGTGTGCGTGTGCGTGTGCTGTGCGTGTGCGTGTGCGTGTGTGTGCGTGTGCGTGTGCGTGTGCGTGTGCGTGCGGTGCGTGTGCGTGTGCGTGTGCGTGTGCGATGTGCGTGTGCGTTGTGTCGTGTGCGTATCGTCGTGGATTGCGTGCGTTGGTGTGTGTCTGTAGTGTGTGCGTGTGCTGTGCGTGCTGTCGTGTCCTGTGCGTGGCGTTGCGTGTGCGTGTGATGCGTGCGTGTTGTGTCGTGTGCTGTGCGTGTGCGTGCTGCGTGATTGTCGTGCGTTGCGTGTGGATGTGCGGTGCGTTTGCGTGTGTGTGACGGTGCTGTGCGTGTGCGTGTGCGTATGCGTGCGTGCGTGCGTGTCGTGTGCTGTGCGTGTTGCGTGTGCTGTGCGTGTGCGTGTACGTGTGCGCGTGCGTGCTGTGCGTGTGCGGTGTGCGTGTGTGATGCGTGTGCGATGTGCGTGGATTGTCGGGTGCGTTGCTGTGTGTCGTGTGCGTGTATGCTGGCGTGTGCGTCGTGTCTGTGTGCTTGCGTGGTGTCGTGTCGTGTGCTGTGCGTTGCGTGTGCGTGTCGTGCGTGTGCGTGTGCGTGCGTGTGCGTGTGCGTGCGTGTGCGTGTGCGTGTGCGTGCGGTGCGTGTGCGTGTGCGTGTGGCGTGTGCGTGTGTGTGCGTGTCGTGTGCGTATGTGCGTGTGCGTGTGCGTGTGCGTGTTGCGTGTGTGACGTGTGCGTGGCGTGTGCGTCGTGCCGTGCGTGTGCGTGTGCCTGTGCGTGTGCGTTTGCGTGTGCATGTGTGTGCGTGTACGTTTGAGTGTTCGTGTGCATGTGCGTGTGCGTGCGTATGCGTGTGCGATTGCGTGTGCGATTGCGTGTGAGTGTGCGCGTGCGTATGCTCGTGCGTATGCGTGTGCGCGTGCGTGTGCGTGTGCGTGTGCCTGTGCCTGTGCGTGTGCGTGTGCCTGTGCCTGTGCGTGTTCGTGTGCGTGTGCGTGTGCGTGTGCGTGTGCGAGTGGGTGTGTGTGCGTGTGTGTGTGCGTGTACGTGTGCGTGTGCGTATGCGTCTGTGTCTGCGTGTGAGTGTGTGTGCGTGTATGTGTGTGTGTGCCTGCGCGTGTACGTGTCCGTGTCAATGTGCGTGTGCGTGTGCGTGTGCGCGTACATAGAGATCCGCCGCCCTGCGGTAAAGCTGTGTGTGACGGAAACCTTAGCACCGGTCAGGCTGCCCGATGCCTGGTTTCCGCCGCGTAATTCCTCTTCCCTTGATATGTGTACCATTACTGGGGGATCGCTTGACCTCTCTGCTTTATTCGGAACGAAGAGATCACATTAATATCGTGTAGTGTAAGCTTCGAGCTAACGTTAGCCTCGTATATAGCTCTACGGCCAGCTCTCCTGTTAGTACCTTACCGAGACACTCGATATTTGCTTGATATGTGTGGTATGCAGTATCGGGGTATCTATATACTTCATCGGACTGTCTCCGTCCTGGAGTGACGCAGGATTCATCCGGATTGATAGATAAGTATATTAATAACGAACTAGGTGAATAATCTACTGACAAAGGTAAATCACTACAGCAAATTTTCCAAAATAATATTTCTTCCGAACAGGATACCTCTATAGAACAAAAAATTTAAGCCCACATTATTCAGAATAAAGAAACGCATTAAAGAAAGGCGTATGTTACGGCAGGATTATGTAGGCTATAGTAGAAAAATCAAAATATCTAAGTAGGACGAGTTAAGACATGAAAGCAAACTGGCGCCCACCTGTACATCCAAATTTTGTGTGAAAAGTTAAGAAAACTGTAATAAGATATTAGAAGAGGATCGACAGACGATATTTCATCAATATTGGCTAGATGGCTACATAAGAACATTTTTGTCAACAGGTTAGTTGAGACATCCCAAAAAATACAGTTTTTGAAACTCCGCGGCGAAGTGGTTAAAAACTGGTGAAAATAATATGAATATAGAAGAGAAAAAAAAGAGAATCCAAATTAACAAAAAAAAGTTGAATTTTTTGTTAAAATTAATACCAAAATTGCAATACACTATTGTAGATAAAGCACCAGTAAAATTTATTTACTTATCTCAAGCATAAAAGAACAAGCTAATTATAGACACAGATGTATATATATATGTATATATATATATATATATATATATATATATATATATATATATATATATATATATATATATATATATATTATATATATTTAGTTATCTCGAAAACTGGATCTGTGGCACAGCTTGAATAAAATACACCCAAGTATCAATAAATAAAATTAGTAACACCAAACGCGATTTAATAGCTAAGCTATCATCATCAGCGGTCTACTTTTAGCTGATGACCGAACTAAAACCTGTAAACTGCATTGAGAATGCATATAAAGGATTGGTTTTGGATTATTTTGGATTTTATTTGTTTAAACCTATCATATTTTCGTATTTAAGTTATTTCGATAACTGATACTTGTATTTGTTGTTTTTTTTAACTTTCCTTTATTTGACGGACCTAGTGACATACACCTTTTCGATGTAATGTAATATAAAATAAAATAGCCTTTTAATTAAAATAATACTTATATTTATTGTGACTCCGTTCTGTAATAGGGCATATCGTCCGGAAACTACGCGTTTCAGACCTGGGCCAGCAAAAATAATACTTAATTACAGTTGGTATTCGTTGTAGTGACAGATCTGATGTAATATTCGACATAATCGACATTTGACATAACATAAACCCTAATCACGTTACCGTGTACGTGTACGCATCCGTTATTATGTCCATACTAGTTCTTTATAAACTACAAATTTCATTATTATAAAGTCAACAAATCGGTAAGGTATCTACAAAATTCTAGTAATGAATAATTTCGGAATTGTATTTTTTAGGTTATATTTGTTACTGTCAATTGTTGTCAGTACTGCCAACTTAATTTCAACAGATATGAAATTTTAAACAGCAACAATTTTCTGTATTGATTTTAATAACAATTGACGTCGGCACAACAAATGTTGTGTATCGCTCTGCCATAGAATGGTTTGCGAGCACTCAGAAATTTGCAAGCCTCTTACTCGTACTCGCAAACACCCATTTTATGGCCTTGTAATATAAATAAATATCTTTAATTCCTAAAATTGTATATGATGGTAGCCCGAATTAGGTACACATAAATTTATCGTATCGTTAGCAAGAGCATAGATACAATTAATAAGATTGGAAATCCAGGGGGAAAGGATTAAGTAATATACGTATTACATAATTAATGGAATTTAAGTATTAGTGAAAATTTTGAGCCATAATGTATTTTGATATACAATGTACGTAAGCAGTAAAGTATCTGAAATACTCGTAGTGTTCCCGATAAAGGAATTAATTTCAATTACAATGTGAATTACGCACACCGCTCTTTTAAAATAAGCATTATAATTGAATTACTGCAAAGTTTACGTCACAGACCAACTTGAGTAAAATAATTTTTTGCATATGGAAGTATCCTGCTCATGATATATATTATAACAAGGTACGCCTTGTAACCTTATATTATAATTTAGTTGACATTTATGCTATTAATCCCGATTTGAAAGATTTCATTTTAGCTAATTGGGATCATTATACCCCAAAG
Organism: Vesta saturnalis; assembly: GCA_036346205.1. NCBI lineage: Eukaryota > Metazoa > Arthropoda > Insecta > Coleoptera > Lampyridae > Vesta > Vesta saturnalis. Next base: position 1,772,970 of record JARFJB010001099.1, read on the forward strand.
GTATCGTTCCTGTTGTTAACATAATAGTAGGTGCATAAGTGTAATTAATCCTAATGTACTGTTCTATAAATATTTTTATAAATTCTTAATATTTAATGCTAACTTATATTTTACCCGCTCCTTGATTGTGACTATTCATTATATATACTATATATTATCTCCTCAAAATATTTGAATATAAATGTTAATGAGATCATTTCATAAAATATATGAGCAGGTATGTTTTTATGGTCGTGCACGCACTTTCATTTAGATGAATTAGAATTCTCCTCAGGATTTCACTTAACATCTCTAGTTTGTATGTGTTTACGGACGAGTAACTGAGAAAACCCCCTTACGTGCCTGGTAAAGCTTTTACAAACTTCAAGAAAGATTATACCAATCTACTACTGGATACATTTTAAACAAAGAAAACCTACCGACCACTCCAATAAAAATTAATTTAATGTAGGGAGTTAGTCTTCTACTGCAATTGCCGAATGCTATGAAAAATACAACTGTATGTCATCCCTTTATTTTGTCAGTGAAAGATATAAAATTTACGATCTGGATATTAAAAAATGCATTCAATCCTGTTATGTAGTAATTTTTGATGACAACGTGTATGACGTAACTAAACTTGGTCTCTCTTGATATTAACTGAGCGTCATAATGCTTATCTGGCCTGTAATGATTTTAGTAGTACGATATTGATATTCAACTAAACAGAATGCGAAGTAGCTTAAAACGAGACTACTAATACGTTTTAGCAAAATTACGAGACTATTATCTACTATTACGACGACTAGGAAAAAGTAATACATACTGAGAATGAATCTATAACGTAAGTAATTACATTAAAGGGGATTTGCGAGAAATACTTAAAGACAAGTCTGAATTCGTATCCGTACTGTCTGGCGATAAAGTTTACTTCTATAATTAAAGTGATTGTCTCTTTGTGGGTGAGATAAACCATTTCGTGACTCATCGCGCTGTAAATAAGCTTAAGGGTGTCTGGTTTACCACAGCGTAAAGGGCGAGGTTTTAAAAGATATCAAGTTAATTTTCCCTATGACCGAGCGTAGCTGGCAACTAATCTGATACGGCATTCGAGGGGCGACAAGTTTATTCACATCTTCAATAGGGACAGATTTACTAAATTTCAGTTTATAGTCTTGCTTCTATGAGTATTAGCTTTTAAGTTAATAGTTTAGACAATTTAGTATAATTTATCAAAGTCAATAAGTAACTCGTGACATACAATGCTAAATTTTTAAATATACTGTCATTTAACTCTAAGTAGCATAACATAAACAGGTTCAATGGGGTGTATTCAGATGCGTTAAGCACTTAAAATATACAATGACGTCAAGTTTAATATAAAATACTTTTTTAACAGTTCACTGGTAAAATGTATTTTCATAACTTATATGTACCGAATTTAAGGTACATGATTAATTGATTTCCAGTAATAAAAAATTTCCTTTTTCTTTTGAGAATTTTTTTTTAAAGTCACTAAATTCACTTTCTTAGTATGCTGCCTGTACTGGTTGTTCTTTAGCAATAAAATTAACCATTTAGTTATTTGGTAGCTTAGCTTATTTTTCGTATCCTATTACATGCTTAATCCACAATAGGTATTTTATAGGATTATTAACCCTCCTATTGTGTTCGGGTCAATATGACCCAATCGTGTTGTTCTAATGTACATAATTCGTTAATTTATTTAAATATTTCGTTGCCACTAGATGACTTTTATTTCATTACTCTAATAACGGTGTCCCTACAGTGATATTAGAAAATTATAATTAGTTTTTTTTTTTAATGCATTTCTTACACTCGCTGTTATTGAATCTATATGACCCGCTGGTTTGTATTTCAAATTAGAAGAACGACAAGCAAATTATTATTACAGACAAATGTATCTTATTAGTTTTGTTTTACTTTCATAAATATAAATAACTTCATAGTATTGCCATATTATTGCGCATATTGCATGCGTTATTTGTGTACCAGTTGTGTGCTTCTGATATTGATTCTAATGCTTCTGATGGAGAAGACCATTTGTCCGAAACCGAGATATATAATAGAGAATCGGATAATAAAGTGGAAGCTACGATTTCATATGAAGCTGATACGGATAATCAGGTAACTTCAAAAGATGGCAATATAGTATGGAATGATAATACACATCAATCGGGAAGGTTATCAGCAGAAAATATTATTTAGTTGATTTCTGGCCCAAGGTATGCTACATCGCGAATAATTGATATAAAATCCGCGTAATTCTTATATTTCACACCCAAAATTGTAAACCTAATTTTGAAAATGTCAAATTTAGGAGGCAAGAGATTTTGTGGCGACCCGTTTCAAGAACTAACATTAGTTGAACTAGAAGCATAGCCAGTCGATTGGGTTGCATTTCTACCTAATCTCTTATAACCATCAGTGTTGGTTATAATAATAATGAATAATAATATGAGATGTAAACGGGTAACTTATGCTGGGTTCGTGCCAATAAGCCTATCGGGAGTGTATCTCAATTTTAATAATAATGGAAAATCAGTAAATTTTATCACTTTACATTTATTTAATGAAATTTGTTAACTACTGTAACACTCATGCTATCCAAATAATTATGGTAATTTTACAATTAAGGTGCACAAAAAGAAATGAATATACGATCGTATAATCTCACATTTTTTCACCGGGTTTCTTTCTTTTTTTTTTTAACTATGGCAGATTAAATGGTACAGATTGTTAGTTTATTATAAATTTATAATTAACAAGTTGAACTTAAATATTACTTGTAATTTTTAAAGTGGAAAGTATGTAAAATGATAATTCAAAACTAAGCACAGTGATCAAAAAAGCTATAAATTAAATTGAAAGTCAAACAAAACATAAAATCTTAGATATACTGTTTGTAATTAAATTAACAAATATTTTGATTTGCGGAATAAAATGGAGAAACACTTATCTGTAGAAGGTTCCGCTCCCAGGTGTTATCCGACATTAACTATGAAAATTCCCAAGTATATTGTCCAGTTCTTAATATATATTTTGTTATTAATTAAGTAAAATTCGTCGTTGGCCTTTCCAATGATAATCCTCTAACTACCAGCATGCTTTTCAGACAAACTTACACGACTATTAGCATGTTTCCCAAGATTCTGGTAGCTTAGAAATTCATTATTTGGTATCAAATAAATCTGAGACGAGAAGTACGGACAAAAGCTAAAGGATTGTAATTAGTTTTGGGTAATTAAAAAATATGTAACTTACGCCTTGTTAAGAAGACCTTTTAATCAAAATGACTTAATTAAAGTTCACCAAACTCTTAATAATCAAATCCGCGATAATGCGAAGTAAACTTTGGTAATCGTAAACTCAACGTTTACTTTTTCAAAAAAATCGTCTTTTCCCCAATACTTATTTAGACAACGCTCCTCATTTTTTTTTTGTAGTGCCTTCTTTATTGTCATTTTTTTTATATGACTATTCTATCGTAAGTTGGCGTATGCATGTACAAAATTTAAATATTGACAATGGAATTGTGTGGAATGAAATCGTTACACTCTATAATGTTCACGAAAATGTAACAGTAAATGAGCAACTGATACCTTTTAGAGGGCGTTGTCATTTTAGACAGTACATCGCGAATAAACCTGCTAAATACAGAGTCAGAATTTGGACTTTATGCGATTCTGTAACTGCTTATGCATATAACATGCAAATTTACCCCAGGAAAATAGATTGTGAACCTCCAGATAGAGGTCAAAGTAAAAGAGTTGTACTAGATCTTACTTATGGTCTAAAAGGTCACAACGTAACGTGTGATTTTTTTACCTCGCACGATCTGGGGCAGATGCTATTGAAAAGGAAAATAACCATGCTTGGCATTATTCACAAAAATAAGCCTGAATTGCCAGTCGCATTGGTTTGCAACAGGAAAAAAGTTCTTTCCTCAAAATTTTACTTTATCAAGGACAAGTCATGCTTCTTATACTTCTGAACATCTCTTTCCGCGCTTCGAGCCATTTTCGGTCATTGCGCAGGGTTACTTTGAGCGTCCTTTATTCATTTCTTGAACCGTGTGTTGACGTAGACGCCATTTTCGCTTAGTTTAAATTTTTTAACACTGCCACGTTTATATGGCGAGTTACTAAATTTATTATACGGAAATTTTAAACATTTACATTTCAGGCAACTTTACTTATACTCTTACCACTTATTTTTACTTTGGTTTTATTTTTATTTTAACGTTAACTTTGCAAGATGATGCAATAGCATTTGCTACTACGAAGTGGGATTTTAATTACCAAATTTTACTTTGAACCATGCAAAAAATTAATTCAGTTTGGATGTTTATAAAGAAATTCCTATATATTTGGAATTACCAGCATATAAATCTGATGTTTACTTCAACTTTCATTGAGATTGCGCAATAAAATGTAAATTGATGAATCGACAGTGTTTCCTTATCTGCTGAAGTTCCATTATATTTTTGTTAAAAGCAAATCAAATGTTATTGAACCAGGAACTATTAATCTACCGATGATCAAAGTGGCATAAAATCATCTAGTTATCCATTATTTCTATATTTAATTATAGTTCTGGGCTAGAAGTATTAATCATTAAGTGGGTGAATTATTTATATGACACCTGTTTAGATTACACTGGCACCCGCGCGAGGGACATTGATTTGCAATTTATTGAAGTTGTGCTTATTAACATACCTATTGTTTGATATTCATTTAATTAAATTGTCAATTACCTTTGTGCATGCTAATGCGGTATTTATGTTAGATATCTTCGCTCGTGTATGTTGCAGTTCCTAACATTGTTGACAACCATATAAAGATATTGCAATATTTGTGTTTACGATCATTGTAACATTGTATTTTGTGTCTATTTGTATTTTTCATTCATTACCATGTCTAATATTGTGGTAGATGCTTTACGAAGTGATGAATTGTTAGTGGAACTTAGATATTGCCATGCTGTCGAAGCTAAAAAGTTATCAGTGGACAAAACATTCAGACGTAAATTAAATATGAAAGAAATCGATACAAGTTTATTTCGTACAAGAAAGTTGAATTAAATCAAAAAGAAGAATTGGTTTGTTTAAAAGAAAAACTTTTACATATTCAACCGTTAATTAACTAATATAAACTTAAACCAACGAAATGTGAGTTTCTCAAATTAACTACTCGTTGGTTACATATTTCAAAGCGTTTGAATTATACGGTGTTTGACGTTGACTATGTATTTTTACATGATCAATTACTTTCACTATGCCATGACAATATTAATTTAATCGATTCAATTAATGACAATTTGCAGTTAAATAATGATTCACCATACCTTGATCATTCCAACACTTCTATGTCAAATAGTGACCCAGTTAATAATACTTCAGTAAACATTCCTGCTGAGGATTTTTCAATATTGATTAAGAACTTAAATATTTCTATAAATTATGTTCCTGTTTATAAATTAAACATAAAATTTAATGGTGCTGAACAAGAAGTTTTCTCATTTATACAACGGTGTGAGTAATTAATGCTTGCTTGTAATATTTCAAAGTCAGATATGTTGTTATCCGGAATTGATCTATTTTCAGGATAGGGTTTGACGTGGTTTCGGGCCATTAGATCTCAAATTTATTCGTGGAATGAGCTTATTATTAAATTGAAAAGCGACTTTTTACCCGAAGTACATAACGAAGTTTCGTTAAATCAAATTAAAAACACGAAACAGACTTTTGATGAAATTCCAACCACCTTTATTTCTGAAATGATTAATTTATTTTCTCAATTAGACATTCCTCCTTCTGAGGTTGAACAACTTAAAATTATCATGAAAAATTTACAGCCTTGGTATGCAACGCAATTGGCTCTTGTTAATGTTACCGATATTTTTCATTTTGTTGATTTATGTAAAAAATTACAACAGGTTAAATTACAAAACTCTAAATTTAAATACAATTCAAATTCAGATTTTCAACAACAACCTGAAAACAAATCAAAATCTTTTACTTCCAATCAAAACAGTAAACCTAAAATTACTTTTACTGGTGCTAAACCGAAAATTTCAAATTCAACTTTTAAAAATTTTAAAAGCAATACGTCTAAACCAACAACAACTTGTTTCAAATGTAAACAGTTAGGACATACCTATGAAACCTGTGACAGTGATGTTAATGTTACCTTTTGTTACAAATGTGGTCATTCCGACGTAACTTTTACTAATTACCCTAAGTGCAAATTTTCAAAAAACTTTTCATTGAGAAGTGTTCTATTAGTAGACACATTCCTAACAATTTTACAGAGACTGACAAACATGTTTGGAAAGAATGGCTAATTACAGTATATAAATTTTATGGAACTCCAAAACTTTGTTCAAAATTTGTTGAAAAAAGAAATGATATTAGACCTTTTATTAATGTAAAAATTGTTAACGAAAATTTTGTCGCTTTATTAGACAGTGGAGCTACTGTTACAATTTTAGGTAAGCCCGCTTTGTTTTTAATTGATAAATATGATTTAAAATTAAATAGGAATTCACCGTTTTCATCATTGATTATTGCCGATGGTTCTTTACAATCCATTTTAGGAAGTATTGACTAATCGTTGTTTCAGAAACTATTACCACTGCACTTACTTCAGGAATGGACTTTTGTCAATTATTTGAAGTTGATTTGAGCTGATTTTAGTAAAAATTCTCTTGTTGCAAATTCTGCAGAGACAAGTTTTTCAATGATTAAAAGTATAGATGATCTTAATACCGATCAAATTTCTGAATTAAACCAAGTTATTGATCTTTTTAAAACCTTAGCAAATCCAAAATTGGGTAAAACCAATAAAGTTTTTCATACTATTAATACGGGTGAGGCAATACCAATTAAACAAAGATATTATCCTTAATCTTCTGCTATGTCGGAACATGTAAATAAAGAAATTGACGAAATGTTAGACCAAGGAATTATTAAACCCAGTTCTTCCCCATGAAATTCCCAAATAGTTTTAGTCCGAAAGAAATCAGGCAAGTGTAGAGCCTGCTTTGATGGAAAAAAATTAAACTCAGTTACTAAGAAAGATGCTTACCCCTTACAATTTTTAAACGATATTTTGGATAAATTAAGAGATGCTAGATATTTAACTTCAATAGATTTAAAGAAAGTTTTTTGGCAAATTCCTTTAGACACTGAAAGTTGTGAAAAAACTGCTTTTACTGTTCCACGTAGAAGTTTATTCGAATACACCATTATGCATATAGGACTTATCAACGCTCCCAGTACCTTACAAAGATTTATGGACTCCATTTTGGGTCATGATTTATCACAATCGGTTTTTGTATACTTAGATGACATAATTATATTTTCCAGTACATTTAAAGAACATATTTCTATATTGAAAGAAATTGTAAAAGGCTTAATGAGGCTAATTTAAATATTAATTTAGACGTGAATTTTGTGAAGCACAATTATCATATTTGGGTTTTATTATTGATAAGAATGGTCTTCATACGATCCATCAAAAATGGATGCGATTACAGAATTTCCTCAACCAAATACTTGTACAGAAGTTAAACGTTTTATCGGAATGTGTTCATGGTACAGGCGTTTTATTAATCATTTTTCTACAGTTTTAGCTCCAATTAACGATTTATTTAAAGGGAAAAAGAAATCTCAAAAATTTTCATGGACCAACGAAGCTAATGATTACTTTTTAAAAATTAAATCTTTATTAGTAGATGCTCCTATTTTAGCGAGCCCGGATTTTTTAAAAACATTTTGTTTACAATGCGATGCCTCCAATTATGGTGTTGGCTGTGCTTTAACCTAAGGTGTGGAAGAAGACGAAGTTGTTATTGCTTTCGGTTCTTGAACTTTAAATAAAGCCGAGCACAATTATTCTATTACTGAGCGTGAGTTACTTGCTGTTATTTTTGGAATTCACAGGTTTAGACCTTATACTTGAGGCACCCATTTTAAAATCATCACTGACCATCATTCACTGATTTGGCTCAATAATTTAAAAGTTAACTTTTTAAAATTTTCAGCTGTAGATTTAGACGATTGGTATAAGAAAATGTTAATGAACGTTTCTAAAAATTCTGAATTATATCTCGATTGGAGAATTGAAAACGATAAGCTTTACAAATTTATTTCAAATGGTTTAAACATTGAATCCAATTTAGTTGAATGGAAACTAGTTGTTCCTAAATCTTTTGGGAAAAATATTTTGCAAAAATTTCATAATGATCCTACATCAGCACATTTTGGTGTTTTTAAAACTTTTTCGAAAATTAAAGAATTTTATTATTGGTCAAAAATAAAGTCAGATATTTACAATTAGAAATTGCAATATTTGTTATCAAAATAAAGCTACCTAATTTAATCAGTATGGTTTTATGGATAAAGCGAAACATATTTCTTTTCCTTTTCAATGCATTTCAATCGATTAGCAGGTCCTTTTCCCAGTTCGAAAATGGCGATACTGTTTTATTAGTTGTTTGCGATTGGTTTACCAAATTTACTCTGATTCACCCAATGCGCAGTGCTACTGCTAAAGGCATTTGCCAATACATTGAAAATTATGTATTTCTAGTTTAGGGTGTACCACAAATTTGTATGGTGGACAAGGGCCCTCAATTTTAGAGTGCATTATTTAAAATTTATTAGATTCTTACAGATCTCAATCCATTTGGTTTAATGCAAGTTGAAAGAGTTAATAAAGTAGTAGGTGCTGCCATAAGATCATACATTAAAAATAATCACAAGGAATGGGATGCTGAAATTCACAAAATTGCCCATGCTATTCGTAACGCTGTTCATGAACCTACTAAATTTTCACCTTCCTTTTTCGCGTAAATGAACTTTCACCAATATTTAAGAATGTAAAACAAAATTTACATGCAGCTTAAGAACAAAATTCCAAGTCTTACAATTTGCAACGTCGTCCATTAATATTAAACGTCGGTGATTTAGTTTGGAAGAAGTACTTTACTTTATCGAATGCCACGAAAAATTATAGTCAAAGGTTAGCTCCAAAATTTATTGAAACAAAAGTTACTGAAGTCTTAGGTTCAACCACGTACCGATTGGCCACTCTAAATGATAAATCTTTAGGTGTTTTTCATGTTAAAGATTTAAAACCACATTAATTCGAAATGATTTTTATTCAAAAGTATTTTTAAGGTTGTTACGTTCTAGTTTTCTGACTTACATCTTTATTATTTAGATTATTTTTCAAAAGCAATTTGATTTTATTTTGTGCTTATTTCGCACCTTATTTTAGTTATATATTATGTGGCCTTGCAAATCACTTATTTTATTTTTTGCTACAAATGTTTAGCACGATTGTTGATATTTAGATCACCTTGTGCAACTTATTTTGCCGATTTTTTGGGACATTAGTGCCCAGGTAAATCATTTTCATTTATTGAATTTACAATTTACTATTGTTACAATAGTAAAAATTAAAATAACCATTTTGAGTTTACCTCTGATCGTTATTTAACGTTTTGTTTTGGTTCGAATTATTATGGTTTGGTTACTTAAAATTTTTTTTCGAAATTCTAACTTTTGATGATTCCTGATTTGTCTGGTGTTCTGGACTTTGACGGTGCTTTGTGTGCTTCGGTTCACATTGTGTCAACCTCGTTATCAGTTCACATTCCGCCTGTGACTTCCTGATTATGACGCATTAGTACTTTAGGGGGAGTTATGTATGTGTTCGTAAGTGCACAGTCCATTCCACTAACATACCATGATTGATTTTGACTCATATACTGAACTTGATTGTGGTAGTTTTTTTTGTACCTAGGGGGCTTGGTTTGAGACCACCGGTAAGGGGTAGTGGAACCGCTCTCTTCCTCTCTCTTGGCTTCAATTCTCGCGACTTTATGGTTTGTGTGGAAGAAGTTTTACCATTACATGGAGTGGCATTTTGCCGTGATTTTTATCGTTGCACAGGAAAACTGCTCCCGGGTTCCCCGCCCTCTGACCTTTCAGGTCATGGTTGGTTTCTGTTCCCTTTTTACGTTAGCTTCAATTTTTGTATAAGGTTTTGCATTTTGTTCCTCTGATGGTGGTTTTCTTCACAAACCCCACCAGCTTAAAGTTTTGCGTTACTCACTGTTCAATATTGATAAGAGTAAAATTAAGTAATTTATTGACACGTAATAAAGGTCAAATCATTATAGTGCAAACGTTAGTTATTCAAAATAAATTAATTTATGTTAAACAGAAATTAAGAGATCTAAGGGATTGCCTTTAATTGTAAATAGAGATTCTTTGTTTCAAAATTAAAACTTATCAAGTACTATAAATAATTACACCGTTAATATAAATGAGATTTGTTTTCGTTATTCCGAAATTAAAACTTGATAAGTAGTAATCCAGTTTATGTTTTATTATATTTTAAATGGAAAATTACATACAAATCTTTTATATTAACCTTCCAATAGGCGCGCGTATACGATACATACGCACGACAACGGTTCAACCCTGGTATTAAGAAATTTAAACAGGTGGGGATTCATCTTTCCATCTACTTGTCGGCTGTAGTGGTGCTAACAGTTTAGTCAAATTGTCATTTGAAACGAGAAGTTTACAGTAGTTATCACCTTGATCGTATCTAACGGATACGCGCGACCGTTTGGGTGAGTTTTTATACTTTTATTATTATAACTTAAATTTACGTAAAAAAAATATTGTAAAATTAAGTTAAGCTCTAAATGTTTCAAGCGGCTATTTTAAAAAGTTTTTCCAAAATTGATAACTTTATACATTACATACTCGCGGCCGTTTATGTAACATTATTCTTTTTCAAGCAATATGACTAGCAGAAAAAACCATTTTAACCTCGATAATCCAGAATATGTCAAAGACCTAAGAAATATGATGCTAACTAACGATTCAAGCGATGAAGAAAATTATATAGACGATAGTGACCCTGATGAAGAGGAAAACATACAAGAACGTGAAGGGGATTCGGAGTCCGAACAAAGTACGATAGAATGTGTCGAGGAAGATGACATCGAAAACACAGAAGCTGGCTTTTATGAAGCATTTCAAATAAAGAAAAATAAAGTAATTAATTCTTGAAAATGGCAAAAAACTCAACTGCCACCAAGAAAGCGAGCGAAACATAATATCTTAGTCCAGAAGGTAGGAGTAATCGGACCAATCAAAAATATCACAGATATTTCGGGAATATGGAATTGCATGTTTACTGATGCAATGATCGATATTGTCGTAAATAGTACCAATACGTTCTATACAAGGAAAGTATTCTCGACCCAGAGACGCACGAGAAAGAGGTGAAGTTGAAATAAGAGATTTATTGGGGCTTCTCTATTTAGCTGGGGTTTACCGAGCCAATCGTCTCAATCTCCTGGACTTGTGGAAAATGGATGACTTTAAACAGGTAAAGAGCATAAAACGTTTTCAGTTTCTAATGCGCTGTGTTCGTTTTGACAATATGTCGACAAGAGAAGTGCGAAAGAAAACTGATCGTCTCGCTCCTATTAGAGACATTTTTGAGAAGTTCAATTTGAACTGTCAAACATGCTATTCGCTTGGTAACAATGTTACAATAGATGAAAAACTAGAGGGTTTTAGAGAAAGATGCCAATTTATCCAGTACATTCCAAAAAAACGTAGAAAATATGGAATAAGAATCTATGCGATGGTAGATTCTAATCTATATTATACATACAATATGGAAGTTTATTGTGGGTTGCAACCTGAAGGTCCATTCGCACTCAGCAATAAACCAAGCGATGTAGTAAAGCGTCTGGCAACACCCATATTCAACACAGGAAGAAATCTTACCTGTGACAACTGGTTTTCTAGTTATGAATTAGTCAAGGAATTAGCTGAAAAAAATTCATCATTTGTAGGAACCTTGAAGAAAAACAAACCTCAAATTCCCTCTGAGTTTACCAGGACGAGGAGACGTGCACCTTCTACAAGTTTATTTGGGTTCAGCAAAGAAGCGACTCTTGTCTTTTACGTACCTAAACCAAACAAAAATGTAATCCTCACTTCCAGTCTTCATTATGACCAGGCTATTGACCCTAAATCCGGCGAGAAACAAAAACCCGAACTTATTACATTTTACAATCAAACTAAAGGAGGTGTTGACACAGTAGGCAAACTTTGCGAAATGTACAACGTCGCTAGAAATACTAAGAGGTGGCCTCTCGTTGTATTTTTTCAATGCTAAACTTTACAACAATTAACGCTTACATAATTTTTTCAGTAAATACTGAGCAAAAAATAAGTTGAAGACATTTCCTAATGAATTTATCAAAAGTTCTTGTGGAAGAAAATATAAACCGAAGAGTAACTGTCGCCATGGGAGAACTTCGTCAAAATACTTTAAAAAGAAAACACAATGATACCACTGAAGATATTGAGCAATCCGGGAAAAAAAGGTGTAGACTTTGCTTAAAAAAAACGTACCAGAATTACTAGGTTTACCTGTGAATTTTGTAAAAAAATTGTCTGCATACAACATTCCAAATACATTTTTTTTTTACTGTAATTCTTTATAATTTTAAATATGACTATTAAGTGATTATGTTCGTTTATTTTTAGTGCGGAATAACTTTTGTTTTTGTACCTACATTATACAACAAATACCTGTTGGTTTTAAAAAGATTTACGTATCAAAATTTTTATTTTTTGTTTTCAGACATTTATAAATTAAACTGAGTATGTCGGAGATACTCGCGACCGTCTTAGTAATTTTGATGGGCGCGCCTATCCGAAGGTTAATATTAGAGATAAGAAACCACAGCATTCAAATATATTTTAAAATACGATCAATCTAATTAACAGAGCTTTAAATTAACATAAACAAGTAATAATTAATACCGTCCTTATAAATTAGTTAATTTAGTTAGTGAAAATTGCATTGTTAAATAACAGTTTCGATATAAATCTGAAATACTTTCTATGAATTCCAACTACAATGAAAAGAATGTATCTAATCTTTTGACTATATTATAAAATTTCGTATAGTTCAATAAAGCGAACACCGACAGGTGTGTCAAACAGTAACCAGCATCTGGAATTGCGTGATTTCGAGTTGATATAAGTGTTACTCAATAATTGATTTAATATCAATTAAAACAAATTATTATCTTTAAAATTATGGAATTTTCAGCCGTTCCCCCATTTTAAATGTCGTATTCTGTATAGGTAAGTGCTTTTACCAAAATGATTATCTTTTCGTTCTCACTGCGTTAGGTATAGACGAAGCTAAGGTTTACTGATAAGTATGAGGTAAAGAGTAGTTTAACAATAGATTAATCTAATTAAACTTAATAAATATTTCGCTCTGTAATTAAGTTCGAAACCTAGTTAATTTGTTTCGATAAGTAACAAGGAAATTACTTTGCTACCGAGCACCGTTTTGATTAAACCCTAATAAGATAAAAATTTAAGTAAATTCAAAGAGTCCATATTTATTAAGAATCATTAATTTTCATCCATCATTGGTGAAGAAATTTTGTTTGTCAGGGGAACATGTGACCTTAGTCAACTACCGTATCCTCTTTCCATCCGTACTAAATGAGTCTTAGGTACATCTTATATCATAAGGATTAGACTCGGAATTTTATCCTTCACTGGGAAACCCGACGCAGCCGTTTGGGAAGCCGTAGACGTTCAGAAGTGGACCCCAAGACTGCCTCAACTATAGCTGATCTTTGGGTGGCACCTGTTGTAACTTATAATTTTCATACAATAAAATTTATTTTTTTTCCAAACGAGTCTTAATTTTTGTGTTGGACTTCGTTGACGGCAAGCTTCACTTGCCACCATCGAAAATCCATTACAGCAGAAAAATCTTGAGGTAGAATTTAAGTGTTAGTTCGAATTTATTCATTATCTAATAACGATTAACTTTATAAAGAACATTTTTACGTAACTTTTCTTTATAAAGTTTTTGTTTTCACAATGTTGCATATTTTCGTTATTAACTTATAAAAGAGGTATAATTATCCCAAAAAAATGTTACTAAAATTAATTCATTTCTTTCAATTTCCATTTTGTAAGTTCTAAGATCGTGTGGTGTTCCACACCGGATACTTTACAAAAGCGAATACAATATATAACCTTAAACTTGTTTTTGGTTAATGGTAATATATCATTATATATTTTTTAAATGTCTCATGTACACATTTGTGTTACATTAAGCTTTTCCTTCACTTATAATTCATTTTGCCAAGGTATTTTACCTGTATCATTAAAAAGACGAAGGTAATTCTGTCTATTTTGTAGGGATACCAGACCCCCATAATTTTCAGCTTTCCACGTGCCGGAGACTACTTCATGAGTGACAGAATTTAGTTTTTTATCGTGTTTTTAGTGTTTTTTATCGTTTTTTAGTGTTTTTAGTGTTTTTTAGGGTTTTTTAGTGTTTTTAGTGTTTTTCGTGTTTTTAGTGTTTTTTAGCGTTTTTAGCGTTTTTAGCGTTTTTAGGGTTTTTAGTGTTTTTAGTTTTTTAGCGTTTTTAGGGTTTTTAGTGTTTTTAGTGTTTTTTCGTGTTTTTAGTGTTTTTTAGCGTTTTTTAGTGTTTTTAGTGTTTTTTCGTGTTTTTTTTTTAGCGTTTTTAGTGTTTTTAGTGTTTTTTCGTGTTTTAGTGTTTTTAGGTTTTTAGTGTTTTAGTGTTTTTCGTGTTTTAGTGTTTATTCGTGTTTTTAGTGTTTTTAGTGTTTTTAGTTTTTTTAGTGTTTTTCGTGTTTTAGTTTTTTAGTTTTTAGTGTTTTTAGGTTTTTAGTGTTTTTAGTTTTTTCGTTTTTAGTGTTTTTAGCGTTTTAGGGTTTTTTAGTGTTTTTAGTGTTTTTAGTGTTTTTAGTGTTTTAGGTTTTTAGCGTTTTTTAGTGTTTTTTCGTGTTTTTAGTGTTTTTAGCGTTTTTTAGCGTTTTTAGTGTTTTTAGTTTTTTAGTTTTTAGTGTTTTTAGTGTTTTTTCGAGTTTTTAGTGTTTTTAGTTTCGTTTTTAGGTTTTTAGTTTTTTGTGTTTTTGTGTTTTAGCGTTTTTAGTATTTTAGTGTTTTTCGTGTTTTAGTGTTTTAGCGTTTTTAGTGTTTTAGTCGTGTTTTTAGCGTTTTTAGTGTTTTTAGTATTTTGTTTTTACGTGTTTTTAGCGTTTTTAGTGTTTTAGTGTTTTTTCGTGTTTTAGTGTTTTTAGGTTTTTAGTGTTTTTAGTGTTTTTAGCGTTTTAGTTTTTTAGTGTTTTTCGTGTTTTAGTGTTTTTAGCGTTTTTAGTGTTTTAGTGTTTTTAGCGTGTTTTAGTGTTTTTAGTGTTTTATTTTTAGTTTTTAGTTTTTAGTGTTTTTCGTGTTAGTGTTTTTAGCGTTTTTAGTGTTTTAGTGTTTTTAGTTTAGTTTTTAGTGTTTTTTAGTGTTTTTAGTTGTTTTTAGCGTTAGTGTTTTAGTGTTATGTTTTAGCGTTTTTTAGGTTTTTTAGTGTTTTCGTGTTTTAGCGTTTTAGTTTTTTAGTTTTTGTTTTTTAGTGTTTTTAGTGTTTTCTAGCGTTTTTCAGTGTTTTTAGTGTTTTTAGGTTTTTAGTTTTTAGTGTTTTTCGTGTTTTAGTGTTTTTAGTGTTTTTTAGTTTTTTACGTTTTTTAGTGTTTTAGTTTTTTAGTTTTTAGTGTTTTTAGTGTTTTTTAGCGTTTTTAGCGTTTTTAGGGTTTTTTAGTGTTTTTAGTGTTTTTAGTGTTTTTCGTGTTTTAGCGTTTTAGGTTTTTAGTGTTTTTTAGGGTTTTTCGTGTTTTAGTGTTTTTAGTTTTTTAGTGTTTTTAGTGTTTTAGGTTTTTAGTGTTTTTTCGTGTTTTAGTGTTTTAGCGTTTTTAGTGTTTTAGTGTTTTAGTGTTTTTTCAGTGTTTTAGCGTTTTTTAGGTTTTTAGTATTTTAGTGTTTTTCGTGTTTTAGTGTTTTTAGCGTTTTTAGTGTTTTTTAGTGTTTTTAGTGTTTTTTCGTGTTTTAGGTTTTTAGTGTTTTAGTGTTTTTCGTTTTTTAGTGTTTTTAGCGTTTTTTAGTGTTTTAGTGTTTTTAGGGTTTTTTAGTGTTTTTAGTGTTTTTTCGTGTTTTAGTGTTTTTAGGGTTTTTAGTGTTTTTAGGTTTTTAGTGTTTTAGTGTTTTTCGTTTTTGTTTTTTTAGCGTTTTTAGCGTTTTTAGGGTTTTTAGTGTTTTTTCGTGTTTTTAGTGTTTTTAGTGTTTTTTGTTTTTTAGGTTTTTAGTGTTTTTAGTGTTTTTAGTGTTTTTAGCGTTTTTAGCGTTTTAGCGTTTTAGGGTTTTAGTGTTTTTAGTGTTTTTCGTTTTTAGTGTTTTTAGCGTTTTAGTGTTTTTAGTGTTTTTAGTTTTTTAGCGTATTTAGCGTTTTAGGGTTTTTTACAGTGTCTACAACGTGAGGATTTGCAGTATTTATGAACATTGTACAATATATGCTACTTTTAAGGATCCAGATTTTAGTGTCACGAACCTAATCCAAATGCATTTTTACCACATTTTTACAAATGTTTCATCATAGTTTCTGACAGCCTTTTGTTTGACCACACCAACATATATAAATTGTATGAGCATTGACAATAGCGATCAAAACGATGCTATAAAATTTTTTAGTTATAATGCATTGCTCCAGCCATGTGCTTTGACAATTTATGTTTTCCGTCAATTTTGCAGTTAATAAATTGCCATTTTGAATTGAAGGGTTGTTTCCATTCTTCTTTTGTTTGTGGCATCTGAAAGTCGTTTTAAATGCTTGAATGTTCTTTTTTACAGTTTTTAAACTATCTGAACCGAGAAAAAGAGATAGAGTCCTGTCGGCGTTTATATGAACTACAACCATCAACACTTTTAGCACTGATGACTGTGCTGTTTCGGAATGTACGTTTGATGGATAACAACCAGCAAATTTGACGGACTCTAATTTAGTTATTACTAAGCGTAGCAGTGTTTTTAGCGTTTTTAGCGTATTTAGCGTTTTTTAGGGTTTTTTAGTGTTTTTTCGTATTTTTGGCGTTTTTTAGGGTTTTTTAGTGTTTTTAGTGTTTTTTCGTGTTTTTAGTGTTTTTAGCGTTTTTAGCGTTTTAGTGTTTTTCGTGTTTTCTTTTAGCGTTTTTAGTGTTTTAGTGTTTTTCGTGTTTTTAGTGTTTTTTAAGGTTTTTTAGTGTGTTTAGTGTTTTTTCGTGTTTTTAGTGTTTATTCGTGTTTTTAGTGCTTTTAGCGTTTTTAGCGTATTTAGCGTTTTTAGGTTTTTAGTGTTTTTAGTGTTTTTTCGTGTTTTTAGTGTTTTTTAGGGTTTTTTAGTTTTTTAAGGGTTTTTAGTGTTTTTTCGTGTTTTTAGTTTTTTTAGCGTTTTTAGCGTATTTAGCGTTTTAGGGTTTTTTTAGTGTTAGTGTTTTTTCGTGTTTTTAGTGTTTTTTAGCGTTTTTTAGTGTTTTTAGTGTTTTAGCGTTTTTAGCGTTTTAGCGTTTAGTTTTTTAGTGTTTTTAGTGTTTTTAGTGTTTTTTAGCGTTTTTTAGCGTATTTTAGGGTTTTTCGAGTTTTAGTGTTTTTTCGTGTTTTTAGTGTCTTTTAGCGTTTTTAGGGTTTTTTAGTGTTTTTAGGTTTTTGTGTTTTAGTGTTTTTAGTGTTTTTTAGCGTTTTTAGCGTTTTTTAGGGTTTTTTAGTGTTTTTAGTGTTTTTTCGTGTTTTTAGCGTTTTTTAGTATTTTTAGTTTTTTCGTGTTTTTAGTGTTTTTTAGTGTTTTTAGCGTTTTTTAGTGTTTTAAGTGTTTTTTAGTTATTTTAGTGTTTTTTCGTGTTTTTAGTGTTTTTTCGTGTTTTTAGTTTTTTTTAGGGTTTTTAGTGTTTTTAGTTTTTATCGTTTTTTAGTGTTTTTAGCGTTTTTTAGTGTTTTTAATGTTTTTAGGTTTTTAGTGTTTTTAGTGTTTTTTAGTGTTTTTAGCGTTTTAGTTTTTAGCGTTTTTTAGTGTTTTTAGTGTTTTAGGTTTTAGGTTTTAGTATTTTAGTTTTTCGTGTTTTTAGTTTTTAGTTTTTTAGCGTTTTTAGCGTTTTTAGGGTTTTTTAGTGTTTTAGTGTTTTTCGTGTTTTAGTGTTTTTAGCGTTTTTAGTGTTTTTAGTGTTTTTCGTGTTTTAGTGTTTTTAGTGTTTTTAGCGTTTTTAGCGTTTTTAGGGTTTTAGTTTTTTCGTGTTTAGTGTTTTTAGCGTTTTTTAGTGTTTTAGTGTTTTTAGGTTTTTAGTGTTTTAGTGTTTTTCGTGTTTTTAGCGTTTTTAGGGTTATTTAGTGTTTTTAGTTTTTTCGTGTTTTTAGTGTTTTTCGTGTTTTATTGTTTTTAGCGTTTTTAGTGTTTTAGTGTTTTTAGGTTTTAGTGTTTTAGGGTTTTTAGTGTTTTTCGTGTTTTAGCGTTTTTTAGTATTTTAGTTTTTCGTGTTTTTAGTGTTTTTAGTGTTTTTAGTGTTTTTAGTGTTTTATTTTTTTTTAGTTTTTTGTTTTTAGGGTTTTCGTGTTTTAGTGTTTTTAGCGTTTTTAGTTTTTTATCGTGTTTTAGTGTTTTAATGTTTTTAATGTTTAAGGTTTTAGTGTTTTAGTGTTTTCAATTTATTCATTTTAATAACGATTTTTTAGCTTTTTACGTAACTTTTCTTTAGTTTTGTTTTAATGTTGCATATTTTCGTTATTAACTTATAGAGGTATTTATCCCATGTTTAATTAATTCATTTCTTTCAATTTCCATTTTTAAGTTCTAAGATCGTGTGGTGTTTAGATTTTACATTTAACCTTAAACTTGTTTTTGGTTAATGGTAATATATCATTATATATTTTTAAATGTTTGTACATTTGTGTTACATTAGCTTTTCTTCACTTATAATTCATTTTGCCAAGGTATTTTACCTGTTTTAGACGAAGGTATTTGTCTATTTTTAGATAATTTTAGCTTTCAGTAGTACTTTAGTGACAGAATTTAGTTTTTTTCGTGTTTTTAGTGTTTTTAGCGTTTTTAGTGTTTTCGTGTTTTTAGGTTTTTAGTGTTTTTAGTGTTTTTTCGTGTTTTTAGTGTTTTTAGCGTTTTTAGCGTATTTAGCGTTTTTTAGGGTTTTTTAGTGTTTTTTCGTGTTTTTAGCGTTTTTTAGGGTTTTTTAGTGTTTTTAGTGTTTTTTCGTGTTTTTAGTGTTTTTAGCGTTTTTTAGTGTTTTAGTGTTTTTCGTGTTTTCTTTTAGCGTTTTTAGTGTTTTAGTGTTTTTCGTGTTTTAGTGTTTTTAGGTTTTAGTGTTTTAGTGTTTTTCGTGTTTTTAGTGTTTATTCGTGTTTTAGTGTTTTAGCGTTTTTAGGT
Organism: Vesta saturnalis; assembly: GCA_036346205.1. Classification (NCBI taxonomy): domain Eukaryota; kingdom Metazoa; phylum Arthropoda; class Insecta; order Coleoptera; family Lampyridae; genus Vesta; species Vesta saturnalis. The sequence goes on from JARFJB010001099.1 coordinate 1,792,307, forward strand.
TTTTAGTGTTTTAGTGTTTTTCGTGTTTTAGTGTTTTTAGGGTTTTTAGTTTTTAGTGTTTTCGTGTTTTCAGAGTTGTTTAGCGTTTTTAGCGGTTTTTAGCGTTTTTTAGGGTTTTTAGTGTTAGTGTTTTTCGTGTTTTAGTGTTTTTAGCGTTTTTCGTTTTTTAGCGTTTTTAGCGTTTTTAGCGTTTTAGCGTTTTAGTGTTTTAGTGTTTTAGTGTTTTTCGTGTTTTAGTGTTTTTAGCGTTTTAGCGTTTTAGGTTTTAAGTTTTTCGTGTTTTAGTGTTTTTAGCGTTTTTAGTGTTTTAGTGTTTTAGGTTTTTTGTGTTTTAGTGTTTTCGTGTTTTAGTGTTTTTAGCGTTTTAGCGTTTTAGGGTTTTAGTTTTTTGTTTTTAGTTTTATTTTTAGTTTTTAGTGTTTCTTTTAGTGTTTAGCTTTTGTTTTTTTTTAATTTTTTAGTTTTAGTTTTTATTTTTTTTAGTTTTTATTATGGTTTTTTAGGTTTTATGTTTTAGTTTTTATTCATTATGTTAATTACGTTTTAGTTTTTACGTTTTTGCTTTTAGTTTTGTTTTAATGTTGCATATTTTCGTTATTAACTTTAGGTTATTATCCCATGTTTTTAATTCATTTTTTCAATTTCCATTTTTAGTTCTAGATCGTTGTGGTGTTTAGCGTTTTAGCGTATTTACTTAAACTTGTTTTTTGGTTAATGGTAATTTCATTATATATTTTTAATGTTTGTAAATTTGTGTTACATTAGCTTTTTTCACTTATAATTCATTTTCAAGGTTTTTACCTGTTTTAGACGAAGGTTTCTGTCTATTTTAGATAAGTTTTCAGCTTTACGTGTTTAGTAAGAATTTAGTTTTTATCGTGTTTTTAGTGTTTTTAGCGTTTTTAGTGTTTTCGTGTTTTTAGGTTTTTAGTGTTTTTAGTGTTTTTCGTGTTTTTAGTGTTTTTAGCGTTTTTAGCGTATTTAGCGTTTTTAGCGTTTTAGAGTTTTTCGTGTTTTTAGCGTTTTTAGCGTTTTTTAGTATTTTAGTGTTTTTCGTGTTTTAGCGTTTTTAGCGTTTTTAGTGTTTTAGTGTTTTTCGTGTTTTTCTTTTAGCGTTTTTAGTTTTTTAGTGTTTTTCGTGTTTTAGTGTTTTTAGGGTTTTTTTAGTGTTTTAGTGTTTTTCGTGTTTTAGTTTTTTCGTGTTTTAGTGTTTTAGCGTTTTTAGGTTTTAGGTTTTTAGTGTTTTTCGTGTTTTTAGTTTTTTTAGGTTTTTAGTTTTTAGTGTTTTTCGTGTTTTAGCGTTTTTAGCGTTTTTAGCGGTTTTTAGCGTTTTAGGGTTTTTAGTTTTTAGTGTTTTTCGTGTTTTAGTGTTTTTAGCGTTTTTTAGGGTTTTTTAGCGTTTTTAGCGTTTTAGCGTTTTAGTTTTTTAGTGTTTTTTAGTGTTTTTCGTGTTTTTAGTGTTTTTAGTGTTTTAGCGTTTTAGGTTTTAAGTTTTTTCGTGTTTTAGTGTTTTTAGTGTTTTTAGTGTTTTTTATGTTTTTTAGGTTTTTTGCGTTTTAGTGTTTTCGTTTTTAGCGTTTTTAGCGTTTTTTAGCGTTTTTAGGGTTTTTAGTGTTTTAGTTTTTTCGTGTTTTAGCGTTTTTAGTTTTTTTTTAGTTTTTCGTGTTTTAGTGTTTTTAGTATTTTAGTTCGTTTTTAGTGTTTTAGTGTTTTAGTTTTTAGTGTTTTTCGTGTTTTAGTGTTTTTTCGTTTTTAGTGTTTTTTAGGTTTTTAGTGTTTTAGTGTTTTTTCGTGTTTTTAGTGTTTTTTAGCGTTTTTAGTGTTTTTAATGTTTTTAGGTTTTTAGTGTTTTAGTGTTTTTTAGCGTTTTTAGCGTTTTTTTTAGTTTTTTAGCGTTTTTCGTTTTTTAGCGTTTTTTAGGGTTTTTAGTGTTTTTTCGTGTTTTTAGCGTTTTAGTGTTTTAGTGTTTTAGCGTTTTTAGGGTTTTAGTGTTTTAGTGTTTTGTGTTTTAGCGTTTTTAGTATTTTAGTGTTTTTCGTGTTTTAGTGTTTTTAGCGTTTTTAGTGTTTTAGTGTTTTACGTGTTTTAGTGTTTTTAGTGTTTTGTGTTTTAGGTTTTTAGTTTTTAGTGTTTTCGTGTTTAGTGTTTTTTAGCGTTTTAGTGTTTTAGTGTTTTTAGTTTTAGTGTTTTTATGGTTTTAGTGTTTTAGGTTTTTAGTGTTTTTCGTGTTTTTTTAGTTTTTCGTGTTTTTAGTGTTTTTAGTGTTTTTAGCGTTTTTAGCGTTTTTAGCGTTTTTAGTTTTTATTTTTTAGTGTTTTTCATGTTTTTTTGTTTTTAGCGTTTTTAGTGTTTTTAGTGTTTTTATGGTTTTAGTGTTTTTAGGGTTTTAGTGTTTTCGTGTTTTAGCGTTTTTAGTATTTTAGTTTTCGTGTTTTAGTGTTTTTAGTGTTTTTAGCGTTTTTTAGTGTTTTAAGTGTTTTTTAAGGTTTTTTAGTTTTTTAGTGTTTTTTCGTGTTTTTAGTGTTTTTTAGTGTTTTTAGTTTTTTATCGTGTTTTCAGTGTTTTTAATGTTTTTTAAGGTTTTTTAGTGTTTTTAGTGTTTTTAGCGTTTTTTAGCGCATTCAGCGTTTTTTAGGGTTTTTTTAATGTTTTTAGTGTTTTTAGTGTTTTTTCGTGTTTTTAGCGTTTTTTAGGGTTTTTTAGTATTGTTAGTTTTTTCGTGTTTTTTTAGCGTTTTTTAGCTTTTTTTAGTGTTTTTAGTGTTTTTAGGTTTTAGTGTTTTTCGTGTTTTAGTGTTTTTAGGTTTTTAGGGTTTTAGTGTTTTAGTGTTTTTCGTGTTTTTTTAGGGTTTTAGTATTTTAGTGTTTTTCGTGTTTTTTTAGTGTTTTTAGTTTTTAGTGTTTTTCGTTTTTGTTTTTTTAGTGTTTTTAGTGTTTTGTAGGTTTTTAGTTGTTAGTGTTTTTAGTGTTTAGTGTTTTAGCGTTTTTAGTGTTTAGTGTTTTAGGTTTTAGGTTTTTAGTGTTTTTGTGTTTTAGTGTTTTTAGCGTTTTAGTGTTTTTAGTGTTTTTAGGGTTTTAGTGTTTTTTCGTGTTTTAGTGTTTTTAGGGTTTTAGTGTTTTTAGGTTTTTAGTGTTTTAGTGTTTTCGTATTTTAGTGTTTTTAGGGTTTTAGTGTTTTAGTTTTTTCGTGTTTTGGTGTTTTTTAGCGTTTATTTAGCGTTTTAGGGTTTTAGTGTTTTAGTGTTTTTCGGTTTTAGTGTTTTTAGCGTTTTTAGTTTTTTAGTGTTTTTAGCTTTTTTGCGTTATTTAGCGTTTTTAGGGTTTTTACAACGTGTTCTGAGGATTTACGCAGTGTTTCAGTTGTTATATGCTACTTTTGAAGGATCCAGATTTAGTGTCGTTTAAATGCATTTTTACATTTTTACAAATGTTTCATCATAGCGTTAACCACACCACCATCTGACAGCCTTCCTTGTTTCCCATATATAAATTCGTAATGAGCATTGACAATAGCGATCAAAACGATGCTATAAAATTTTTGTAGTTATAATGCATTTGCCAGTTTGACAATTTATATGTTTTCCGTCAATATTTCGTTAATAAATTGCCATTTTATTGAAGGGCCTCATGTTTCCATTCTTCTTTTGTTTGTGGCATCTGAAAGTCGTTTTAAATGCTTGAATGTTTTTTTTTTACAGTTTTAAACTATCTGAACCGAAGGATAGAAAGAGTCCTGTCGGCGTTTTACGTACAACCATCAATTTTAAGCACTGATGACTGTTTGATGTACGTTTATGGATAACAACCAGTTTGACGGACTCTAATTTAAAGTTATTACTAGCGTAAGCAGTGTTTTTAGCGTTTTTTAGCGTATTTAGCGTTTTTAGCGTTTTTAGCGTTTTTCGTTTTTTAGCGTTTTTAGAGTTTTAGTTTTTTAGAGTTTTTCGTGTTTTTAGTGTTTTTAGCGTTTTTAGTGTTTTAGTGTTTTACGTGTTTTAATTTTTAGTCGTTTTTAGTGTTTTAGTGTTTTTTCGTGTTTTTAGGTGTTTTTTAGGGTTTTTTTTTAGTGTTTTAGTGTTTTTCGGTTTTTAGTGTTTTTTCGTGTTTTTAGTGTTTTAGCGTTTTTAGCGTATTTAGCGTTTTTAGGTTTTAGTGTTTTAGTGTTTTTCGTGTTTTAGTGTTTTTAGGTTTTTAGTTTTTAGGTTTTAGTGTTTTTAGGTTTTAGTTTTAGGTTTTAGCGTTTTAGTTGTTTTTAGTGTTTTAGGTTTTTCGTGTTTTTAGCTTTAGTTTTTAGTGTTTTAGTTTTAGCGTTTTAGGTTTTAGTTTTTTAGTCTTTTCGTGTTTTTAGTGTTTTAGCGTTTTTTAGCGTTTTTTAGTGTTTTTTCGTGTTTTTAGTGTTTTTTAGTTTTTTAGTTTTTAGTGTTTTTTAGTTTTTAGTGTTTTTTCGTGTTTTTAGTGTTTTTCGTTTTTTAGCGTTTTTTAGTGTTTTTAGTGTTTTTTTAGTTTTTTAGTGTTTTTAGTGTTTTTAGTGTTTTTTAGGGTTTTTTAGCGTTTTTAGCGTTTTAGTGTTTTTTCGTGTTTTTTTAGGGTTTTTAGTGTTATTAGTGTTTTTCGTGTTTTAGTGTTTTTTTAGCGTTTTAGGTTTTAGTGTTTTTAGGTTTTTAGTGTTTTAGTGTTTTTCGTGTTTTAGTGTTTTTAGGTTTAGTTTTTAGTGTTTTTAGTTTTCGTGTTTTGTGTTTTTAGCGTTTTTAGTTTAGCGTTTTAGGTTTTAGTGTTTTTAGTGTTTTTTCGTGTTTTAGTGTTTTTAGCGTTTTTAGTGTTTTTAGTGTTTTTAGTTTTTAGCGTTTTAGTGTTTTAGGGTTTTTACAACGTGTTTACGTGTTTACGCGTTTGTTGTGTTTTAGCTACTTTTAAGTCCTGTTTAGTGTCGTTTTAAATGCATTTTTACATTTTTAGCTGTTTTCATAGCGTTACCATCTGACAGCCTTTTTGTTTTATATAAATTCGTAATGAGCATTGACAATAGCGATCAAAACGATGCTATAAAATTTTTTAGTTATAATGCATTTTAGCTGTTATTTATTGTTTTCCGTCAATATTTCGTTAATAAATTGCCATTTTAATTAAGGGCCTCATGTTTCCATTCTTCTTTTGTTTGTGGTCTGTAGTCGTTTTAAATGCTTGAATGTTTTTTTTTACAGTTTTTAAACTATCTGAACCGAGAGATAGAAAGAGTCCTGTCGGCGTTTTAGCATGTACAACCATCAAATTTTCAAGCTGATGACTGTTGTTTTATGTCGTTTATGGATAGTTTGACGGACTCTTTTAGGTTATTACTAGCGTAGCAGTGTTTTTAGCGTTTTAGCGTATTTAGCGTTTTTAGGGTTTTAGTGTTTTTTCGTGTTTTTAGCGTTTTTAGGGTTTTTAGTGTTTTTAGTGTTTTTTCGTGTTTTTAGTGTTTTTTAGCGTTTTTTAGTGTTTTTAGTGTTTTTTCGTGTTTTTTTTTTAGTTTTTTCGTGTTTTTAGTGTTTTTTCGTGTTTTAGTGTTTTTAGGTTTTTAGTGTTTTTAGTGTTTTTCGTGTTTTTAGTGTTTTTTAGTGTTTTTAGTGTTTTAGGGTTTTTTAGCGTATTTAGCGTTTTTAGGTTTTAGTGTTTTAGTGTTTTTCGTTTTTTAGTGTTTTTTTAGTGTTTTTAGTGTTTTTAGTTTTCGTGTTTTTAGTGTTTTTTAGCGTTTTTTAGTGTTTTTAGTGTTTTTTAAGGTTTTTTAGTGTTTTTAGTGTTTTTCGTGTTTTAGTGTTTTTTAGGGTTTTTAGTGTTTTTTAGTGTTTTCGTGTTTTAGTTTTTTCGTGTTTTTAGTGTTTTATCGTTTTTTAGTGTTTTTAGTGTTTTTCCGGTTTTTAGTGTTTTTAGGGTTTTTAGTGTTTTTCGTGTTTTAGCGTTTTTAGTATTTTTAGTTTTTCGTGTTTTTAGTGTTTTTAGTGTTTTAGCGTTTTTAGTGTTTTAGTGTTTTTAGGTTTTAGTTTTTAGTGTTTTCGTGTTTTAGTGTTTTTAGTGTTTTAGTTTTTTATCGTTTTTCAGTGTTTTATGTTTTTAAGGTTTTTAGTGTTTTAGCGTTTTTAGCGTTTTTAGCGATTTTTTAGGGTTTTTAAAGTTTTAGTGTTTTGTGTTTTTTCGTGTTTTAGCGTTTTTAGGGTTTTTAGTGTTTTTTCGTGTTTTTAGTGTTTTAGTTTTTTAGTGTTTTAGTGTTTTTAGGTTTTTAGTGTTTTTTCGTGTTTTTAGTGTTTTTTTAGGGTTTTTTAGTGTTTTTAGTGTTTTTCGTGTTTTAGCGTTTTTAGGTTTTTAGTTTTTTAGTGTTTTTTCGTGTTTTTAGTGTTTTTAGGGTTTTTTAGTGTTTTTCGTGTTTTTAGTGTTTTTAGTGTTTTTAGTGTTTTTTAGGGTTTTTTAGTGTTTTTAGTGTTTTCGTGTTTAGTGTTTTTAGCGTTTTTTAGTGTTTTTAGTGTTTTTAGGTTTTAGTGTTTTTAGTGTTTTTTCGTGTTTTTAGTGTTTTAGGGTTTTAGTGTTTTTGTTTTTAGTGTTTTAGTGTTTTTCGTATTTTAGTGTTTTTAGGTTTTAGTGTTTTTTAAAGTTTTTTCGTGTTTTTGGTGTTTTTAGCGTTTTTAGCGTATTTAGCGTTTTTAGGGTTTTTTAGTGTTTTTAGTGTTTTTTCGGGTTTTTAGTGTTTTTTAGCGTTTTTAGTGTTTTTAGTGTTTTTTAGCTTTTTTTAGCGTATTTAGCGTTTTTTAGGGTTTTTTACAACGTGTCTACAACGTGAGGATTGCAATACGCAGTAAGAAATTATGCAGAACACACCTTGCGAGTACAATATATGCTACTTTTGAAGGATCCAGATTAATACAAGTGTGGAAAACACGAAACCTAGAAGCCACTAATCCAAATGCATTTTCTACCACATTTCTTACAAATGTTTCATCATAGCGTTAACCACACCACCATCTGACAGCCTTCCTTGTTTGACCACACCAACATATATAAATTCGTAATGAGCATTGACAATAGCGATCAAAACGATGCTATAAAATTTTTTGTAGTTATAATGCATTGCTCCACCGCCATGTGCTTTGACAATTCCTATATGTTTTCCGTCAATACTTCCTCCGCAGTTAATAAATTGCCATTTTGAATTGAAGGGCCTCATGTTTCCATTCTTCTTTTGTTTGTGGCATCTGAAAGAAAAAAATCGTTTTAAATGCTTGAATGTTCTTTTTTTTACAGTTTTTAAACTATCTGAACCGAAGAAAAAGGAGATAGAAAGAGTCCTGTCGGCGTTTATAAAAACATGAACTACAACCATCAACACTCTTTCCACAAGCACTGATGACTGTGCTGTTCTCGGAATGTACGTTGGTGAAAAATGGATAACAACCAGCAAATTTGACGGACTCTAATTTAAAAAGTTATTACTAAAGAGCGTAGAAAGCAGCGAACTGAAACCACTGATGTCTTAGAAACAAGTCTTGTTTATTAAGAAATGTCAGCATCTTCTAGCGGAATGGTTTTTCAACAGTCGAATAGTACGTCACATTATGCATCGCCGACAGTATCAACCTCGTCAACGATTACACAATTTTCTTTTTCTGAAGGACAGCTACATAATTACTGCATTTTTTTAATGATGGTCCAATTATCTCTGCACAAAAACAAAATTAATCAAATTAATTCAATTTTAACTTGACTAACATTTTCAAGATTTATCCCTTAACTAAAAATTACTTATCTAACAACTAGACGAAATGGCAAGGATTCTTTCTCAAGTATGTAGTTCTTGAAGTTATCAGTTTCACTATCTTTCAGCTCCCGAAGTGAAGGTATATGGCCCCTGTGCTGTCTTTCAGTAGTCAGTAGCCACTTTAAGCATTTTTTCTTTCCCGATATGTTCATCCACATAGCATACACTCCGCTTGCTGCTGCTGCAATCTTTTTCGTATCGTTCATATCTTTCTATATTACATTATATTTATAATATAATTAATTATATTTCATGTATAGCATAACACCTCTGCACACACACAACACACTGAAAACATGTGGCCCGTGCCTCTGGCCCGTCAAGCATGCATAAAAGGCCTGGACCCGCGGATAAATGAAAAAAAATCGGCAGGTTTACACCATACACGAGCGGATCTCGACCATGGGCAGATTTGGTAACTGAAAGTCTGCACGTTAGTGGGAGACAGACAGGCCGAGGATCCGCGTATCTTGAATCCCCAAATTAGGCATTCTTTGGCAGATGAAATTATTCCGAGTTAACAACAATATTTCTAACAAATTTATACTATTAAGGTATTAAAACATCTAATTTCGAGCGATAGTTATACGTTTCATGGATGTATAAAACGAATTATTCTTGTTAAGAATAATATTACATAGGTCAATAACAAAAATATCATAAAAGTAACTGTCCTAGTAAAAATTGTTATTTTTATTTGTAACACTATAAAGTAAATAAAACATCTGATTTCTAATAATATATAATCGATGTATTGTATATTTATGGATTTTCAATAGATTTGATGTATGCTAGGTACTAATGGCATTGAATTTGAAATAATTCTTTATATTAAACCATCCATGAGATACAGCAGATGATAGAGACGTAAATTTTTAATTGCAAGGTAAAATTTCTAGAGGAAATTAATCTGAATTACCGTGAATAAAATTTCCATAAAAAAAATTTTAATGTACATATTTTTATTACAACCAACACGATGTTTATATATCGGCCAGTATTGTCCATTATTTCAACAATAATGACAAACAGTTTGGTCACTTTAATGCGAAATCTCAAACTAATACGCTACTATACGTAACATTTCATAAATTACACATAAGTTTTATGTTTTAAAACCAACATATTTCGGGTAATAACAGAAAATTTATGTTCAGATTGATGCCGCACAACGTTTTAAATAATCAACATAAGTATCAACGCATGCATTAACATTGATATATTTCGTCTACTGCCGTAAGTAGAAATTATAATAAATATAAAATGGAAGCAGGTAAAGATTAATGTTATGAATAAAATCTGGCAAATGTCACAAGAGTGATAGAAACGTGAAAGTTGTATAGAAAAGATGGAAGGTTTAAGCGTTTGGGGATTTATGTCAGGTTGATGAACGAGTTCTCGACATAGCTCACTATCTGACAAATTACTGTAAACACTATAAACGTAACAGTTTTGTGGTAAAAAGCGATGGAATACCGCAACAAATGTCTTTGTTTGCTCAAACGTTAATAAATTAATAGCTTTTTTAAAGTCTCCTTCAATTGCTTTATACTCACTAAAATAAATTTGATTAGCTGTTGCTCTCTTAAAATGAATTAATTAGTTTGTTATTTATTGTATAGAAAATGATATAACTGCAATATATTGTTATTTTTAAAATTAAACAGTTCTACAGTGTGTTTAACCCTTTTAAGAAACGTAAACCTTGCCTCATTTGCAATGAAAATAATACCCAAATTCAAATAGACCGCATTTACAAAATTAGTTGGCTCTGTCTAGGATTATCCTCTAATAGCGCAGAGAAAAGACATACTATCTTCACCATGTATCTTCATAAAACGTTTTACAAACTTTACATTATTTGGAACTAATTTATTCGACAATTCAATTCATCTGTTCAAAACAATGCATTTTAATATACGTTTTGTCACTTCGACATTGGATAAGCTGCTTTAGGTATGTTCGTAAGTAGATAAACTACATGTTGATTTTTGCATGGTAACGATAGTTAAATTCTATCATTAACGCTTAGAATACAGTTTATTATATTTAATTAAATGATTCATTAGATTGTCTGACCAAATACTATTCGAGCTGTGTTTATTCCCGGAACAAACTTTCATTTTGACGAAACTCAAGCTTTGCTGGTTTTAGGTAATACACACAACTCGTGCATATAACAAAAGGTAATATCGTACCACCTTTTGTGTCGCGATTTTACAATTTTATTTGCTCTCGTCAATTACCAACCAACAAAGCTTTCGTTCGAAGTAAAAGTTTGTCCGGATAAACACAAGCTCCTATGGTATTAAACCCGAATAAAATTACGGAAGACCCCTTACAAGCTTAGATTAATGAATGTGGTGTGGAAACCATTAGAAATAACTATTATGTCATATTAATTATCAAAATGTGCTTCAATTCAAAATTTTTAGTAGACAGATACACAACACAACATAAACCTTATTACTAGACTTCCTCAAAAACAGAATTGTAATAAGAATTCATGGTAGGTATGAGGTTTAAGTCAAATATAGTTACAGTGAATCCGTAATGGGGAGAAATGCATAACCTACGACTAAGGGTAAAAACATGAATACGCGTTGGTGACAGTTATGTTTACATATCCACGTGTGTGCGTCTGTGTGTGAGTGCGAGTGTGCGTGTGTACGTGTGTGCGTGTATGCGTTTGTGTACGTGTGCGCGAGTGTACTTGAGCGGGCGCGTGTGTGCGGTGTGCGTGTGTGTGTGTGCATGTGTACGTGTGTGCGTGTCTTGCCGTGTGCGTGAGAGCGTGAGTGTGCGCACGTGCGGTGTGCGTGTGCGTTGTGCGCGTGTATTGCGCGCGTGTGTTGTGCGCGTATGTTGCGCGTGTGTGTGCGTGTGTGCTTGTGTGCGTGAGCGCGTGTGTGTGCGTGTGTGCTTGTGTGCGTGAGCGCGTGTGTGCAAGTGTGCGTGTGGGCGTGTGTGCGTGTGTGCGTGTGACCGTTCGTGAGTGTGTCCGTGTGTGCGTGTGTACGTGTGTGCGTGTGTGTGTGTGCGTATGTGCGTGTATGTGCGAGTGTGCGTGTGTGCGTATCTGTGCGTTTACGTGCGGCTAAGTGATCGTGTGTGCGTGTGTGTGCGCGTGTGTGCGTGTGTGTGCGTGTGTGCATGTGTGCATGTGTGGATGTGTGCGTGTGCGCGTGCGTGCTGGCCTGCGTGGTTGCGTGTGTGTGCGTGTGTACGTTTGTGCGCGTGTGTGTGCGTATGTGCGTGTATGTGCGAGTGTGTGTGTGTGTGTGCGTGTGTGCGTATCTGTGCGTGTGTGTGCGGCTATGTGCGCGTGTGTGCGTGTGTGTGCGTGTGTATGAGTGTGTGCATGTGTGCGTGTGCGCGTCCGTGTTTGCGTGCGTGGGTTCGTGTGTGTGTCCGTCTGTGCGTGTGTATATGTGGGTGTGTGCGCGTATATGCGTGTATGTGCCAGCGCGCGTGTGTGCGTATCTGTGAGTGTGTGTGGCTATGTGCGCGTGTGTGCGGCTATGTGCGCGTGTATGCGTGTGTGCCTGTGTGCGTGTGTGCATGTGTGCGTGTGCGTGCGCGTGCTTACGTGCGTGGGTGCGTGTGTGTGCGTGTGTGCGCGAGTGTGCGCGAGTGTGTGCGTGTGTGTACGTGTGTGTGCGTGTGTGTGCGTGTGTGCGTGTGTGTGCGTGTGTGTGCGTGTGGGTGTGAGTGCGTGTGTGCGCGTGTACGTGCGTGCGTGTGAGTGCGTGCGTGTGTGCGTGTGTGCCCGTGTGTGTGCGTGCGTGTGTGCGTGTGTGCGTGTTTGAGCGTGTATGTGAGTGTGTGTGTGTGCGTGTGTGTGCACGTGTGCGTGTGCTTGCGTGTATGCGCGTGTAAGTGCGTGTGTGTGTGCGTGTGCGCGCGTGTGCGTGTATGTGCGGGCGTGTGTCTGCGTGTGTGCGTGTGTACATGTGTGCGTGGGTGCGTGTGTGCTTGTGTGCGTGTGTGTACGTGTGTGTCAGTGTGTCTGCGTGGGTGTGTGTGCGTGTGCGTGTGCGTGCGAGTGCATGTGTGGGCGTGTATGTGCGTGCGTGTGAGTGCGTGTGTGTGCGTGTGTGCCCGTGTGTGTGTGCGTGCGTGTGTGCGTGTCTGCGTGTTTGTGCGTGTGTGCATTTTCGTGCGTGTGCGTGAGTGTGCGTGCGGGTGCGTACGGGTGCGTGCGTGTGCCTGCATGTGCGTATGTGCGTGCGTGCTTGTGTTGCGTTTGTGCGTATGTGCGTTTGTGCGTGTGTTCCTGTGTGCGTGTGTGCGTGTGTGCAGGTGTGCGTGTATGGGTGGGTGCGTGTGTGCGCGTGTATGTGCGTGAGTGTGATTGCGTGCGTGTGTGCGTGTGTGCCCGTGTGTGTGTGCGTGCGTGCGTGTGAGCGTGTTTGTGCGTGTGTGTGAGTGTGTGTGTGTGCGTGTGTGGGTGTGTGCGTGTGTGCGTGTGTGCGTGTGCGTACGTGTGTGTGCATGAGTGTGAGTGTGCGTGCGTGTGCGTGCATTTTCGTGCGGGTGCGTGCGTTTGCCTGCATGTGCGTGTGTGCGTGCGTGCGTGCGTGTGTTGCGTTTGTGCGTGTGTGCGTTTGTGCGTGTGTGCCTGTGTGCGTGTGTGCGTGTGTGCGGGTGTGCGTGTGTGCATGTGTGCGTGTGTGCGTGTGTGCGTGTGTGCGTGTGCGCGTTTGTGCGTGTGTGCGTGTATGCGTGTGTGCGTGTGTGCGTGTGTGCGTGTGTGCGTGTGTGCGTGTGTGCGTGTGTGCGTGTGTGCGTGTGTGCGTGTGTGCGTTACGTTGTGTGCGTGTGCGTGAGTGTGCATGAGCGTGCGTAAACGTGCGTGTTCGTGCGGTTGCGTGCGTGTGCGTACGTGTGCGTGCGTGTAAGAGCGTGTGCGTGCGTGTGTGTGTGCGTGTGCGAGCGTGAGCGTACGTGTGCGAGCGTGTGCGATGTGTGTGTACTATTTTATGAAAATTCGAAATTCACTAATTAATTGTATCACTACTACCTTATGTTTGAGTTGTTTAATCTTATTTTTCTTTTCGTTGTTCTCAATGTAACTGTACACGATTTAAATCGTAACTACAAGAGCGGAAATGACAACTATGTGACCATTCTGTTCTGCGTCAATTTAATTAGGATTGACGTGGCCAAAATGCTTCACTGATGAAAGTAACTCTTCATTGGTCATACTATTAATGGTAAAAATACCATTTTCCTATAGTCTACATAGATTTGCATTGATTTGCCCTGCGATTGAATTAAGTTGAAAATTTAACAATCGTTTTTCAAACGAATGCATGAAATTTATGTAATTTATGTGACGATAGAAATCCCTCTAAGTAGCACGCAATGAAAATAATAATAGAGCATCTTTAACAATTCACCAACTCCATGATCTATAATATGCTTTAGACTAACTGTAATAGATTCAAAAACACCTGGACCTTTATTAAACTCCTAAAATTAATGTTCACTATGCCACATGTGAATTTGAGTTTCTCTTAAATGTATAACTTGCCGTTTCTGTCCCATTTTTTCGTTTCGTCTTAATTTTGTTAAGTGCGTCACAATTTGCACTTTTTTCCGATTTCGGCGCCTCTTGGGTAAAAATTTATATGGTATGAAAAAGTACATAATTTACTTATTGGCCATAGATACCGTATGTTGCAAAGTTTTTCCAAAAAAATGGTGCATAGGTCTCTACATTGACATTTCATGCCATATTGGGCTTTCGGAGGTTTTTGTAGAGACATTGGGGCATAAATAACGATTTTGACATCTCTTGGCCAAAATTTTTGTGACGTTTTTGTAACAAAATTGGTGCATAAATATCGATTGTCGTCTCTTGGCCAAAACTCATATGGTCACAAGAAATGCATCAAATTTAGGGGCTGGGCATGAGTGCTATGCGTTAATACGCTTTTTGCAAAGAAATTGCTGCCTAAGTAACAATTTTGGCATCTCTTGGGCAAGATCTGCATGGTTACGAAAAATGCAATAAATTCACTTATTGGGCAATAAGGCGATGCTTGTGGAAGATTTTTCTATTAACTTAGTGCATAAATAACGATTTTGACATTTCTTGACCAAAATCCATATGGTCACGAAAAATGCATGAAATTTACTTATTGAACATCGATGCAATGGTTTGAGACGTTTCTCCAACGAGATTGATCCATAAATAACGATTCTGATATCACTTGGTGAAAATCTACATATATGATGACGGAGAATGCATAAAATTTACTTATTAAGCATCTATGCTACACCATGTGACATTGTTAAACAAATGTATACATAATTAGGTAATTTCCACTCAGAGTAAGTAATTATACAATTTTTGATTTATTATCTTGTTTTACTTTGTTCTAGATACAAATAGTATTTAATTACAATTTTTGTAAATTGCTACATTGTACGAAGCGTCTGCAGCATATGTTTCACTTTTACTTAAACATACAGTGCGTTCGTAAAGCAGCGGATAAATTTAATTGAAATTCGAATGGAACTTTAAGAAGAAAACGCACGGACGCCTCGATTTTTATATTCAATTTAGAATTTTTTTTATGTAAAGGGAAGTATATAGGGTGTTTCAAGAAAAACATATGACGTCATCGACATTTTTTTAATTGTCAACGTACGACAAGATGCGTATGGATGATATTAATACAAGGTGTCCCAAACTTGCTTCCATGGGATACCTCTCTTATTGCACGGAATAGGAGAAGAAAATTTCCAACTGTAGTAGAAAGAACTGAGGCGCATATGTTAAAATTATTTTAGGTTATACAGGGTGTTTCCTTTATACAAGTTGAATCAAACAGAGATTTTTTACATGGAATACCTTAGTGTGTTATTTCAAATTTGAATTCAGCTCGCTTCGGCCATTCTATCAATATAAGGTTTGGTTACGTTATACAGGGTAGTGCAGAAGATGTGGTCTTTTTGAAGGAAAATCGTACCCAAAGGTTCGAAATGAGTACCGTTAACAATCTGACAATAGCCAAGGCGATTAACAAACGATTTTTTAACGTTGTCGATGACATCTGCGACAATGTTTCTAATTTCTTGGCGAATTCGTGACTTTAAATATTTTAAATTAACTCCTCACAAGAAGTGATCTAGAGGATTTAAATCTAGCGATCTGGCTGGCCACTCAACTTTCCCTCTTGTACCTATCCAACGATTTGGAAAAACTTCATCTAGATAAGCGCGAACAGGTAAAGCGTAGTGTGGCGGCGCTCCATACCGCTGAAAAAAGGAGTAACGATGGTGTATATCGGGCTCCTATAAGTCTGTATATAACGTTATTTGAGCGGGGCTAAGGTCATTTGGAAGAAAATCTAAATATCTCGCACCAGTGAGGGTATGCTACAAGAAGTAAGGGACTATAACTCTTCCGTCAACTATGTCTCACCAAACGTTCAATTTTTCAGGGTTTTGGGTGTGATATTCCGTGAACTAATGAGGATTTTCGGTTGTCTATTCACATGGCCATCTAAGCAAATGTTGCTTCGTCGGAAAAAAATATTCTTTTTACAAAATTTTCGTTACCATAACATAATTATTGCATTTGTTCACAAAACTAATTTTGCCGATCACAATCACCTTACGACAGCTGCTGAAGTAAGCACATCTTAGTTGAGTTGATCAGCCTATTTCCACAGTTTTGGTTTTTGAGCTCGACGTTTCGGAAGCGGATTCTGCTTACGTCATCAGACCTGAGAAGGACTGTTTTCGCACTTAAGTCGAATTCATATGTTATGATTTTGTACACCCGACTACTCCCATGTTCGAACATCCTACCTTTCACTTACTTGTCTGACACATTTACCGCTGAGCCACTGAGTAATACATGTCACCCATTAGCACACTATTGGATATTCATTATCATACCCTTATCGGGAAAAATCGAGTCTGTGGTAAGAATGCGCAGCACTTCGTGGAAACCATCAGAAACTTCCAACCAGACCACTAAGAAATACTGGTAAGCATCGACATTATGAGCCTATTCACAAATGTGCCCACCGATAAGGCGCTATCATAAAGGACAATCTGGAAAAGTATGAAGCGTTAGACGAACGCACGCAATATCTCGGTAAACACAACAATGGAACTTCTGACAATATGCATTAGAATTACATATTTCCAGGTAGAAGACAAATTAAATATATATATATATATATATATATATATATATATATATATATATATATATATATATATATATATATATATATATATATATATATATATATATATATATATATATATATATATATATTTGCAGGCCAAGCTAGGTGAATTCCTAGATCATCTAAATAGACGCGCATCCTCCATAAGATTCACAATGGAATTGTGCATTCCTAGATGTACCTGTATACAGGAAAGGCTACACTTACACGACGAGTGTATATAGGAAACCTACCCATACGGGGAGGTACCAACACCACAGCTCCAATCACCACAAAAACGTGAAGTTAGGCGTGGCAAAATGCTTGTACGATAGAGCAAAAGCAATATGCTCAAAACAAGAGTACCTGAACAAAGAAAAAGAAAATATTGCTAAAACACTCAAGGAAAATGGCTACCCCGATCGAACACCTAACCTAAACAGGTAAACGGTAACCGAAAAAGTAGAACCTAAACATACAGCGATAATACCACATATACAAGGTACCTCAGACAAAATACGAAGGGTAGGCAGCAAACAAAGATACGCACTGCCTTCAAATTGACCACAACGCTCAGAGTAATACTAACCAAAACTAAACCACACAATGAAGATCAGAATTCCAAGAATTGTGTATAGAATCTACCATGCGAATACGGCAGAACATACATAGGCGAGAGCAGTAGACCACTCAGAGGGAGACCACAACAAGATAAGAACAACGTCCGCAAGGGCGAAACAGAAAAATCTAGAATAGCCAAACATATCTGGAACGAGGGCCACCGCATGTAATGGAATAACATACAGATGGTGACAA
Source organism: Vesta saturnalis (assembly GCA_036346205.1). NCBI lineage: Eukaryota > Metazoa > Arthropoda > Insecta > Coleoptera > Lampyridae > Vesta > Vesta saturnalis. The sequence goes on from JARFJB010001099.1 coordinate 1,809,100, forward strand.
AGTACGAGAACAAAACTCGTCGGAAAGTCAAAGAAGCCACATACATCGCACTAGCAGAACATCCAATAAGCCAAGCTAGTGTGGAAATGAAACCCATATGGATTCCAATAATGCGCGAAGAGCGTACGCGCAATACACCTGCAATAAGTTAATTAAAAGCCAGCAAGGTTTTGATTATTGGCTTTTCCTTTTTGAGTAACATAACGTTCATGTTGATAAAATCATAATATCCATAAATATTGCTTTATCTATTTATATTAGATGTGTATCGAATAAGACCCATTAGCATACTTTGTATTAATTTCGTTTTCAAAAACTACTGTAACAATTACCAAGATTGTGAATAATAAATATCTTGTATAGTAATTTCTGAAATATTTTAAACTCTGCACTTGAAAATTATGACACGTGTCTGGAACGTTATAATTATAACTATTTGTTCTAATATTTCACCCCTGGCAGCATTGAAACAAACGAACGTGTAATATCGATAAACACGTTAGTAGATACTTCATGCAAGAAATTTAAGAAGTTACAGAGTGTGATATTGTATAGAAGCAAACTATCAATTCACTTATTGTTATTTACGATTGGTCTCATTTTATTCGCTTATAAAATTGTATGGTTTGTAGATTATAACGATAACTTGATAGGAAGTTGTAAGCAGTTAAACAGAGGAACAAGGGCCAGCCTCTAACCTTGTTGGTTTAAAAATTAAACAGGAAAACATATAATTATCATCCTTTCATATTTTGACTGAGCGTCAGGTTGAAATTTTTCAGTAATAGGACCTTCAGTAAAGCATTAATTACGAGGAATCTACAGAGGATTCAGAAAAAGAATAAAGATTCATCAGAGCGGATGTAATATAACCTTGCGTCGGTGACAACCAAGATTTATTCTATCGCTTAATCCATCTTAATTACGTGACTAATTTTACTTTTGGATTCGATATAAAATTGTCAAAAAAAGTTATAGAACTAGAAACTTTGCGTTCAATTTATTAATAGACGTAAAGACATTCCAGCTTATTTTGTTGATAATGTACATTAAGATAAATGTATATTATATGAATCTTATGAATTACTTATTAGAAATATCTCTCATTTAGGAATATTCCCGATTTTAACTTGCAAATACAATTTTGTTACAATAATAAAAGCTTCTCATTTATAATACGTCGAGTTGAAATGTAACAGAAACTATAGTGCTTTTTCCACTTTTGCTGCGTTGAAATTTCTGAAATTGCTTATTCCTTCAGAATTAAATTAAAAATCTAATAACTGCTAGTAGGACTCTTAACTTGAATCCATTAAATCATAAAAATATATGCCATTAATTGTCATTTCAAAGCAGTTATGTAAATGTGAGGTAATAATATCACATTACGGCAAGTGCTTATGCAAAAATTATACTTGAAAAGAACGTCGCGTGAAGCTTGTCAACTTCAATAAAATTATAAATTTGTAAAACCTACCTTTACAGCAGTTTTGGTATATTTATGGTGCTGTTGATTATATTTTAAATTCACTGATAATACAAATTAAGGTGTGTTACTTTGCTTATTAAAGTTAATTTATTTTTTTTTATTTTATGATTTATTGTGTATAAATTCAAGCTTTGGAATTTTTACTTTATACCATCACATTTTTATTTAATATTCGAAATAATAGCAATTACTTTCATCTTGTAACCCTTTATTTTGCGTAAAAAATTCTGAACTATGTTAATTAAAGGGAAAAACGACAAAACTAAAAATTAGCAGATGAAGTGCTGTTCGTTGTTCATCAACAATAAAACACATCAAACCAGCTAACGGATAAATCGGGTTGACATGAAAAGACACAGGTACTGAAAGCTATTCCTAGCTGTGAATGTAAACGGCCCGTTTGAAAGGATTATTTTCTTTGATTTTAACAAATTTACGGTTATTAAATAAGCAAACGAAATGGTATGGAAGGTGGTAGAGTAAGCATGACAACTAACTTGAAAAACAAGTTTCCGTTTGAAAACTTTCATTTGTATCTGCTATAGTTTGATCAACCGTAACCTGTTGTTTTCTACACGTCTTTATCTAGGAATGTAAGCTGATTACTATTCCAACAGACGTCGGTAACAGCTTATTAGGGTACAGTAAGGCATGAAGTCATGACGGTTTCTTTAAAAATCGCATTGTATCATGAACATAAGTTTTTAAAACTTAACATCTACCTTAAGTTAAATAGTAAGTGGAATATATTCAAAACCTTTAATTAAGAAATAACAATACAGTACATGAATTAGTTTATCTTTGGCTTCCCAAAAGCCTAATATACAGTCAGTTGAGCCTTAATATTTTCAGGACGTGAGGATGGGTCCATATGTACTGGATGGCCAACTAAGAACGGCCGTCGGCCATATCTCAGGAATGGAGTATAGCACAGATTCGGGAAAAATTTTTGTATAACGAAAGTGGCCCCGAGAAATGCCTGGAAATTATTTTCAGAATTGTAGGTCCATCGCTAGAGGGCGTATTTCACAGTTAAAATTTTAAAAAGCAACATTTTTAAAAATTTACTCAATTAAGGGGCATATTAAATATTATAATTGGATTTCTCGACAAATTCTGCATATTTTTTATTTGACAATTTTTAGTCTATCTCCTCAAATAAGGGGAAGGGGAGAGAGGGAACCTTGTTACGAAAAAAGGCCTTTAATTCACGGTCTGCTTGACCGATTTTAATAAACTTGATGTTGTTTGAAAAAGCTTTTGTTAAGCAATAGAAACTTTGTAAATTTGAAGCAATCTGATTAATAACATAAATGCTAGAGGGCGCTATTTAATATTTTTTTAGTATTGTGTTTTCTCTTTACAATTTTAAATGGAAGCATAAAAATTTAAGTAGGTCTTTAAAAAGTAGACTGAATTAGTAATAAAATAGTGAAAACTGCAAGTCGCTATCTTTTTCCCATCCTGAGATATTGTAAGAAACAGGTAAATGGCGGGAATTGTTCTTCCAACGTCTAGTAGGCTAGTTAGCGTTAATGGACATTATTAAATTTAGCCTGGATGAAAAGATCTTACATTGGTATGCAGTAATTTAAACTGTTATGGTTGCCGCTAGATTACCTAAATGTAATGCTGTCGCTACTAACAATGAGAACAAATGATAAAATAATAATGTGATAAATGTAACATTTTTTTAATTATATAAGAATGTTATATTTGTTTTCAAGCAATGTGTTAATAAATCCAAAGCATAAAATATCGATAAAAACCGGCAATCATAACATTAATATGATAACAGTTTAAATAATATTAAACATATATATACATATACATATATACATATACATATATATATATATATATATATATATATATATATATATATATATATATATATATGCATACCGTAGCAGGACATCAAAGACCAACTATATAATATGACATACCCGAAAATAGCTAACTACGTTGACATAATAAATGAAGAGCTTTAAACATATGTAAAATTAAAATAATACCTCTTTGATCCTAACAGCAATTAAGAATCAAAGAGGCACGTCCAATCGATTATTTTAATTTAGTAATGCTATCATCTTCAATATTTTAAAATTTTTATTAGTACTTTTAACAATAGTAAATTTAGCCGTGATTGCACTATATTTGAAACAATACGCTTACTGGATGCTTGTTCGTTGTGCTATAAGCAAATTTCTAATTATGCTATAAATAAATCGTTGTGATCTCTAAGCTTAGTTCTTTTTACAGAGTGTTTGCAATTAACACTTTGTTGTAACAAAAAAGCTCCAATCATTTTTTTAACTTATTCGTAGTAATAAATAAAATAGATTGTCATTACCGTAAAGTTTTTAAGTGGTATACCATTTAGACGTTAAAGTTAAGAAGTATTACATTTTATATGTGCTATGCTACGTTTTTGTTATTTTGTGCAAATGAAGTCTAAAATAATGGTAATTTAAGGATAAACCGGACATTTGGGATAGTTAATTTTTTCTGCATAGCAAACAAAGGCAAGAAGCTATATTAAATTCGATAATTTACCATTTCCGTATGCAGTGTTAATATCCTTATATTTCATTTTTGGATTAATACTACTGAATAGAACAACAATATAAACCTATATTTTTTATCGTAATGGTAATTGAACAAAAATAATAGTTTATTATACATATAAGTGAGCAATGTTACAAATATTTTTCGAAAAAATTTAGCTTATGAACATTTTGAATAAACAGGCTAATTTTTGTAAGTGAATCATATATAATCACTCACGTATAGTTTACAGATTTTATCCAACCCTTTCCTATCATTCATTTCTAGCAAAGCAATAAAAAATTGTGAAATTTATGCATTAGTTGACTTATTTAATAATAATTTATACCAAAATGGTAGATTTAGTGGATACCAAAAAAGCTGATTATAGGTTTGTTCCAGAGAAGTTTCAAATTTAGTATAAAAATTAAATTCGAGGGTTTGAAAATTGGAACGTTCAAATCCAAGAAGACTAAAAAACTATGATGTCAAGGGTAGCAATTTAACCTAATATTCTTGCGTTTAGTTATTTATTTGGTTATTCGTAGAGTGCGCTGATATTGACCTATTTCAGCATTCTAAATATTGTATGCAAAGGCAATTATATATATATATATATATATATATATATATATATATATATATATATATATATATATATATATATATATATATATATGATACTCGCTACTAGGAAGTTTTTCAAGTTAATGTTTGATTTGACTGTGTCTGACAGATAAGATTTATGTACTGGCCATAGTAAGTATACTGTGGCCAGTACATAAACTCCTATCTGTCAGACACATGTAGTCAAATCAAACGGATTTACCAACTTTTTTTTTGTGAAAAAATGTAGTACAAAGTAGTACTTCGGTAACACATCTGAGGTCCGCCGGGAATCATATAACACATTTAAATATCACGGTGAGTGAAAATTGCCCATGGGACATGTGAAAAATTAACTTCGGTTCACTAGTGACACGAAGTAATGTTTAGCTCACCGTTTTAGCCCATAAATGAATTATACGTTATCTTATACTTTTAATATTTTGAAAGTTGTTTAGATGGATTAATTATATTTTTAGAACATTAACCAAAAAATGAGTATTCTTCTTGTTTTTAAAAATTTCATAATATTATGGTAACTAAGGCTATCACGATTTTAAAAATTTTTATATATGGATCACAAAGTTGATTGACTGACTGATCCACCCATAAACTCACAGACCAAACTATTTAACTTAGAGACATGGTATTTTCAGGTATGAGAGCCTACATGGTGGAGGTGTAAATCGTGAGGGTGAAATATGGAGTTGAAGGTCTCTCTTAGAACTTTTTCGTATTTTGAATATTAAAAAAGGTATAGCCGATTGAAGATTTGGACGACTTTTTGTTATTTTCAGATATCTTAGAAAGTTGGCAACCATGTTGAATTTTCTTATCGATATTTGAATTATCATGTAATTTTGCCCAACTTTGCTAATCTATCCGACTCTGTATTTCTTGTAGTGACAAAGATAGCCTCAGAAGGTGGGTAGATTCTAGACACCCTATATATATATATATATATATATATATATATATATATATATATATATATATATACAAGAAAATGAAATGGTTACATTTCAAGAAAAACTCAACAAATTTCATTTCACATGTCAAGAATTATAAATGTTCGATATGGGGACCCTATGTGTTAGGACAGATGTCAAGCGTGTAACAAGATCTTGCCATACTTCGCTAAGAGTGTCTTGGTCGATTGTTTCGATGGCTCTGGTAATCCGTTGTTGTATTTCAGGTATGCTTTCTGGTAACGGTGGGGTACAAACTTTATCTTTGATGTATCCCCACAAGAAAAAATCACATGGGGCGATGTCCGGAGATCTTGGAAGTCAGCTTAACAGTGCACCATCATTTCGACCAGCACGACCGACCCATTTGTTAGACGGCCGATTTCGAAGTTTAGCCCTAACATACAAGTGGTAATGTGGTCCTCAAATTGGAGAATGAAATTTGGAGATTCCTGTTTTAATTGTGGAAGAAAGCTTTCTGTCATCATGTCCAAGAAAATTGTTCCATTTATTGTTTTACCATCAAAGAAAAAAGGCCAGTACACGTAGTTGTAAGTGATAGCACAAATCAAATTAACCTTCGGAGAATCGCACAAGTGCTCGATGTAGGTGGGTGTGTTCTCCGATTCCCATATTCTGGCATTATGTCTGCTCACTTTACCACACAAGTGGAATGTGGCTTCATCACTAAAGACTAAACATTTTACAAAGTTTTCATTTTCCATCAAGGCCTGCAAGAAGGTCTTAGAACTTTGTCATTTGGTTTTAATGTTTGAACAGGTTGAATGTTGTAAGGCTTGAAATTTCCATGTTTACGTAAAAGTTTCCAAACTGTTGGATGTGGTATACCAAGCTCTCTGCTTCATTTAACAGTAGACCTCTTTTTACAAATGCGTCCATCTCTCTTAAATAAAGAATATATATATATATATATATATATATATATATATATATATATACAGGATGAGTCAGTTTCTTGTAGACAAACAGGAGATAGAACCGATGTTTCTAAAAAAAAAAGTTCCTATAAACATATGTCGTAGAAGGCTTCGTTTCCGAGATACAGGTTGTTGAATATAATTTTTTTTTCTCAAATTTTCATTATAACTCATAAACGAATGCTTAGATTTCTTTTCATGTTGGGGGGATAATGTCTATTAATTAAGGGGCATAAAACAAGCGATAAGAATGTTCACAAACTTGCACAGTGGCGGAGTGGAGGGGGTGCTCAACCACTTTCATAAACAGAACCTCTACGCCAATGACTATTTTTTAAAAAAACTATTATTTTCATTATCTACATACAGTTTAACAAAAATAATGTACCTTCTTCTGTTTCGAAATTACTGTGCGTTTCCGAGTTATTTTGATTTTTAGTGTTTGATGTGGTACTAAGTTAAGTAATGTGCTTTATGTGAATAATTGAATATAAAGTTTTAATAAAAAGATATAATAAAACATTTAGAGCCATTTTAGTACCTAACGATCGTTTCTTTAAAATTTCAAATACATTTTAATTTATAAATAGGTAGGTTATCGGTTTTTTTTAGTATCCATTGTTATTATCCTCGTATAAAAGAAATGCATAATTATTATTGTTATGCGGTCAATACATTCTGTATAATTATGTATGTATCAATTTCGCCATAAACATGTATGTAGTTTTTAAGTGAGATTCTAATAAGTTATAGACCGCTGCTCACTTGCTCTCATTAAAGAGCCGCCACTGTATCAAACCATACTCAAATACAAGACTTTTGTAAATTGAAATCTGTTTAGTACACTAATTTTAACAATCCTTATTTATTATTGTAACAATACTTAATTAATAATTGTGAAATTAATAAGAATTCTTAGCAATAACGATTTATAAATAAATAACAATAACACTAGTGTAATAAAATTAGACACTTTGTTCAAAATGTAAACCGTTATTTTCAATACACTTTTCACAACGACGTACAATAGAACGTCTTAAGTTAATTAAATGATGAACCCTTATTTCATTACAACAAAATATGATACTCCTTGGAAAACAAGTAAGTATTAAATTTTATATTTTGAAACGACAGTTTGACTTTTTACAAACACTTGCTTCATCTTGAATACTTTCACTGTTATTAATTATTGTTTTTAAGTTCACAAAGTTATTTCATTTGATTTGCCAGCTTTTAATTAGTGTAACATGCCGTTTACATTTACAAATAGCGAACAAGCCGACATTCATTTTATTGGTGGGTTCGCAAATGGGAATTCAAGGTACGCAGCTAGGGAGTATCCAAATGGACGACAACCTCATCATTCCGTTTTTGTGAGTATCCATCGTCGATGTGTTAACCAGGGTTTGAAAAGTGTACATGGGGGGCCGACAGAACAACCGTGGACGAGATAGATTTGGAGAGGGTGTATTGCGTGAATTTAATAGGAACCCCACGACAAGTACTCGACGTACTGCTGTTGCTCTTGGTATTTACCAAAGTAAAGTTTCCCGGGTTTTAAAACGAGATCACAGACGCTCATATCATTTTCAACCTGTTCATGGTTTATGTCCAGGTGACGCCGAACGAAGACTTAATTATTGTAGGTTGGTTCTTAACTCCATTCAAAATAATAGAGATTTCTTATCCAACATACTGTGGACTGATGAATCCTGTTTTACTCGTCGTGGTATCGTAAACTTTCACAATCTGCATATATGGGCACATGAAAACCCACATGCCATTCGACCAAGAAGTTTTCAACATGAATTTAGTACAAATGTCTGGATTGGAATTGACGGCAACCACGTGTTTGGACCTTATTTCTTGCCACAACGTGTAAATTCAGAAAATTTCCTACAATTTTTAGAAGAAGAACATGTTAATATGTGGGAAGACATTCCTTTGAATTTAAGAGGACATTCTTGGTTTCAGCTTGATGGATGTCCGGCCCATTATGGCAGAAATGTAAGCAATTGGCTAAACAATAACTACCCGGGGAGGTGGATAGGTCGTGGAAGTTCAGTGGCGTGGCCTCCTAGATCCCCGATTTAACGCCACTTGACTTTTTGTATGGGGATTCATGAAGGAAAAGTGTATACCACTCCGGTTAATACACTTGAAGAACTTCACAATCGCATCAGAGATGCTTGCAATGAAATAAGGGTGCATCATTTAATTAACTTAAGACGTTCTATTGTACGTCGCTGTGAAATGTGTATTGAAAAGAACGGTTTATATTTTGAACAAAGTGTCTAATTTTATTATACTAGTGTTACTGTTATTTATTTATAAATCGTTATTGCTAAGAATTCTTATTAATTTTACAATTATTAATTAAGTATTGTTACAATAACAAATAAGGATTGTTAAAATTAGTGTACTAAACAGATTTCAATTTACAAAAGTCTTGTATTTGAGTATGGTTTGATACAGTGGCGGCTCTTTAATGAGAGCAAGTGAGCAGCGGTCTATAACTTATTAGAATCTCATTTAAAAACTACATACATGTTTATGGCGAAATTGATACATACATAATTATACAGAATGTATTGACCGCATAACAATAATAATTATGCATTTCTTTTTATACTAGGATAATAACAATGGATACTAAAAAAAAACCGATAACCTACCTATTTATAAATGAAAATGTATTTGAAATTTTAAAGAAACGATCGTTAGGTACTAAAATGGCTCTAAATGTTTTATTATATCTTTTTTATTAAAAACTTTATATTCAATTATTCACATAAAGCACATTACTTAACTTAGTACCACATCAAACACTAAAAATCAAAATAACTCGGAAACGCACAGGAATTTCGAAACAGAAGAAGGTACATTATTTTTGTTAAACTGTATGTAGATAATGAAAATAACAGTTTTTAAAAAAAATAGTCATTGGCGTAGAGGTTCTGTTTATGAAAGGGGTTGAGCACCCCCTCCACTCCGCCACTGTGTAAGTTTGTGAACATTCTTATCGCTTACTTTATGCCCCTTAATTAATAGACATTATCCCCCCAACATGAAAAAAATCTAAGCATTCGTTTATGAGTTATAATGAAAATTTGAGAAAAAAAATTATATTCAACACCCTGTATCTCGGAAACGAAGCCTTTTACGACATATGTGTATAGGAACTTTTTTCTCTTTAGAAACATCTGTTCTATCTCCTGTTAAAGTTTGTCTACAAAAAACTGACTCACCCTGTATATATATATATATATATATATATATATATATATATATATATATATATATATATATATATATATATATATATATATATGTAATTTAAATACGTGTTTGTTTAGTTGAGTACATGGATTTTGCACATTTAACATAAGAGTAAGTATGAAGAAATTTAAAACATCCGTATCGCGACTTATTAAGTTTTGCCCTTATTTTCTATTTCATAAAATAAGCGTACTCTATAATAAAACTACTAGTGTAAATTGACATAATACTTGAAGTATACAATTAACAAATTTTAAAAGAATGGAACAATTTTCCGTAACGATATGGAAGTATGGAATATTGGTATAATGTATAATATATCTTTGTTACGAAGGATAAAGGAATGTGAATTTATGTTTACCTTATACATATGTATTGATATTACCAATTTTGCTGAGTAATGGTAACTGTATAAAGGGTTTCTTCTGACACCGTATCTCATGTGGATTAAATGTTTCCTGTCTTCGCATAGTTTTTGAATATATGCACACACTGATCTCATACATATTCATAAAAGCTTGTAGTACAGTTTGCGAGAATACCGAGATGATAAAGATGTTAGAATTTACTGAATAAATAAACGTTGTTTTCGTTTGTAAAATCGCTCAAAATAATAGTATAATAGTATATAAGAAGCATCATAAGAAATGGAGATGAAGCAAATTTACGATTTACATAAATAATTTTGTGGTTTTATTTACAGAACTTCAATAAGATCTTCCATGTTGAATACCCTTAGAGGATTATAAAGTAAAGATATGCATTTAGACTTTATGACACTAGGACGTTTACAGATTTTTGTATAAATAAGCGTACTCACATTTAAAGTGTTTGCTTGCATAAGCATGCTCACGTTTGAGCGACTTTGAGCTTACAGAAACTTTGACTATTTGCTCAATTAGTACATCGTTAAGGTTTTCTCGACCCTCATTAACAACCATGGACTTCATGTTTACTCATCTATTTATATTTACCACAATATTTTATAGATTTATTGATAAGATTATAACTTAACTTTAGTTATATCGTGAAGGTAAGCATTTTAACTTTGTTTAAAATTCATTATTTAAAATGAGCACTCACATTATCTTTAGGATATTTTATTACGAAAACAGGAGCTTTATCTAAATAAAGATGTTAAATTTAATTGTTCAATCAAAAGCATGCCTTACCAATTAAAAAGTTTTTGTTAAAGTTTGTAACGGGGTTTCTTCAGAAATATTCAAGTCTCTCATTAACACGCTGCTTTGTGTAAAGTTTGTTTTTTCTTAATACTTGTGTTTTCAGAGAGTATAATTTAAAAAAATTATTAAGTAAAAGTGAAAGATATTGCGTATTAGTACCTAATTATGTATATAAATTTAGGTGATACAGAAGGCCTGCGTGATGTTGATATTTTGCGTAGTAAATAAATGTGTAAATTATATTATATTAGGTTTGTACAATTACACATATGTATGTACTGATGTTTGTACCAATTTTTACAAAAGAAATCAACGGGAGGTCGCAAAATATACTTCTCCACTATGGATCGAGTATAATTACGTATCTCCTGCATAGATATCTTACTTAATAACTAGATGACCAATCCTTGAAACCGTGAATGATCCGAATTGAAACTGCGTATGGGGGTATTAGGTATTGCGCACTAGTGAATACTGTTCTGTGTAAACATAAGCCGTCATGTGTGCAAGAAGGCAAATTGTTATAATTATATAATAATTTGTGACCTCACTTGAAAATTGTAGATTTTCTTTTAATTTTTTGCTGTCATTTTGAGAAAAACGCACTATACAGCTTCTCATATTTCACTTCTACTAATAGTAAACTCGTAACGCGCGAAAACTGGAGGTTAGAGAAACACTTTTTGACAATTATAATTGATATAAAAAATTAAACTTTACAATTCTAATGGTACTACTGCGCATGTCCCAATACCCCCAACTTTCGACCATTTTCGACCTTGTTGAAAGGTTCAATTTGTCTCGTATTTTAAACAGGTAGCATAATGTTTTATAAGCATTAAAATGAGTGAGCCCCGATATTTTCAGCAATAAATTTTCTTATGCAACACTTGTATACTTGAGAATAACGTTTGTTTGACCTGCAAAAACGTTATTAGTTACTTCAAACGCATACTTTGTACTACTTAAGTCGTTGTCCATATCAAAGTTGGAATTGCAAAGTGTGAGGGAGCGTTTATGACAAAACGTTTATCCACAACTTCGAACTACGATCTATCAGCCATTTTTGTCGAATTCAACAACGATTTTGGTATGGCTCAAGATCGTAAAAGAGTTTAAACGTCTTTGTCGCTTAAAGTGTTTGAAATTTTGGAAAATGCAAGAATTGCAGAATTAAATTGAATAATTAAATATTTAGTACATTTAATACTTAAGTTTGATAAAGGTAATAAACCTAACTATGTAATCTAATTAATTTCATTTTATTTTAGCAAAAAATAACAGTTTATCAAACTGCTATACCGGGTGATTCAGGAAGAAATAGAAATATTTTTCCATGTCCGGGAGGCCAAAACTTTGATCAATTGTAATTTAAAATCTGAAGAAATATTTATTACAAAACTAAAAATAGAAAACAAATAAAGAGTTAATAAAGTTAACTTTGATAACCTTGTCCCAAATGACAATTTGAAGCACATAATAAGCAAGGGCCTTAAAAACTGACAGTTATGTTAATTTTATAAGATTATCAAAATGCCTCATAAATTTAGTCATAAGAAAAATGCAAGTATGATGTTTGTTTATGGTTTCTGCAATGGAAGCACTGTTCGCGCAGTATAGGTCTATTGACGTCGTTTTGCACATTGAAGAGCACCTAATAGGCGCAGAGTTGCCAAAGCCAGAAATCATAAGCTGAAAGTGTGAATAATGTCGAGAAACCTCCAAACATCGAATTACAATATAAACAGTCACATTAACATTAGCAAAACTGTAATTTCTTTTATGGTGGAGACACAGATGCAGCTCGAACAATGTACACGATGTGTATATCGGGTGAAATATAAATTCTGTTATTGCTTTTCGATACTACGTATACAATTAGTAAAAATCGTACAAGCTTGAACGATACAGATTTGCAACAGTTAAATTTAAATATATATATATATATATATATATATATATATATATATATATATATATATATATATATATATATATATATATATATATATCCATAAAAACGACAACCGGACTGTAAATGCCTTCTTGTGCTTGCTTTACATTTAATTTTATTGCACGCTATGCAGGCGTAAGAATATTCCCAACCATTTCAGGAAGTATAGGTTATAAGTAAAGCAAATATTATAATTTTTTGCCATTCTGACATGTATGGACAAAAGACCCCGCACATTATACAGCGCGTCTATAAAGTAATGTATAAATTTATTTAAAATTAAAGTATTTGTTTTTTGAAAAAATGCTTGGACGACGTGTCCAATTTTTTAGTTGCGCATTTTTTACAATACAATTTTTTATACAGGGTGTCTCAGAATAAAAGATATGACCACACTTTCGATTTTTTAAATGGAACGCCCTGTAGATTATGTCATATTCGAATTCTACTGAAAATTCTAGATATTTTTAGTATAATGTACCTTTGGTCTATCTATCTCTGTTTCTGAAATATTGACCCTTGAAGAATGATTTAATTATTTTTATTTATTTGTTAAAATTATTTTTTATATGTACTAAAGTAGCTAAACAAACTTAAATTAGTTGTTCAAAATGTGCTCCATTCACAGCTAAACAATGTCCAAGACGGTAAATACATTCTTTTTGAACATTTCTGGCAACTTCTGGTGGTACAGCACGTGTTTCTCTTCGGATTCTTTCTCTCAGGTCTTCCAAATCGGCAGGTCTGTTCATCTAAACCTTAGACGTCAGTATCCCCACAAAACGAAATCTAAGGGGTTTAGGTCTGGTGACATAGCAGGCCATTCTGTGGGACCCCGCCTTCCTATCCAACAATGACCACGGAACATTTTATCTAAATACGTGCGAACTGGAGCTGCATAGTGAGATGGGGTCCCACCCTGCTGGAAAAAAAGTTGTTGATCTGGGAGATCTGGTTCTTATGGATCCGGGAATAGAGCTATAAATGCAGGAAGTAATTGCAACTGGAGGAACTCGAGATACATCTGACCGGTTAATGTTCCTTCGAAAAAATAAGGACCTAGTATTCTGTCTCCAACTAGACCACACCACATATTTAATTTTTGCGGATGTTATGTGTGCGCCTCTACCATTCAATGGAGGTTGATTGTGGCCTAATATCTGCAATATTGCCTATTGACGGTACCGTTAAGGCAGAATGCAGCTTCGTCCGAAAAGATAATATTTTTCACAGCGTTCTCGTCTTGGTTACAGATATTTTGCATATACTCACAAAATTCGTTACGCTTGTCAAAATCATCTTCAGATAACTCTTGAAGCGGAATAACTTTATTAGGGTCATATTTGTTTCTCCGGACGACGTTGTGTACAGTAAATTTCGATAAAGTTAGGTTTCCAGCCACTTGTGATAATGCAATGTATGAATTTTCATCTACAGGTAATAAAATATTCAGCCGATCACCTTCACTTACACTGGGATGTCCAGATTTTGGCGTATCCCGAACATGACCGAATTCTCGAAATTTCTCTTCCTCTCTGCTGACCACAGTTTGCGAAATGGGAGGGCGATTAGGATGAATTTCGTTCAATAAATGAGCTGTTTCTGCTTGAGTGCGGGCCCTATCTCCATATCCAATCATGTAGAGTATTTCAATCTTCTCCCGTTCAGTTAACCTTACCATATTTTTGTATCACAAAGCCGGAACAAATTAGATACTTTCAATAATCAGGTCTATCTGACAGTTTTACCAACCAATATAACTACCTTAAAAGTACAATTTAGGAAAAGCTTAAAGCAACTATAGAAAAATATGAGTTTATTTAAATCGGTTTATTTATTTAGGCAAGGGAATGTTTCTTTCCAACATAACGTTTGTATTATCTGCTGACTTAAATGTATTTCTTATCTGTAATTATTTGCAGTATTTGAAATATGTTAATAAAATTCTTTGACAAGATTAAAGCAAGTAGACCTTTAAGCACTGCTAGCACTCTACGTAGAAGATTCTGTAACGAGTCAGAATAGAAAAAATTCTCATTCTTCAAGGGTCAATATTTCAGAAACGGAGATAGATAGACCAAGGGTATATTATACCAAAAATATTTAGAATTTGCAGTAGAATCTGAATAATACATAATATATAGGGCGTTCCATTTAAAAACTCGAAAGTGTGGTCATATCTTTTATTATGAGACACCCTGTATAAAAAAAATTGTATTGAAAAAACGCGCAACAAAAAATATTAATCGACGTGTCCCAGCGTTTTTTTAAGAAACAAATACTTTAATTTTAAATTACCCTATACATTACTTTATGGACGCACTGTATATGAAAATAGGTCTAACGGTTAAATTTTCCAAAAATTTAATATGTTGTTCGTATTAGTTGCAGAGCCTTTCAAGTGTAAAAATGTGAGAAACAAGGAAGTACTCTAGTGACACACTTTTTTTACTTCGGGTACATGCGTATGTATGTGTGCGTATGCGTGTGAGTGTGCGTGTGCGTGTGCGTGTGCGTGAGCGTGTGCGTGTCTCTGTGTATGTATGAATGTACGTGCGCATGTCCGTGAGACTGAGAATTTCAGCACTGATTGTGCACACAAATAACTTGAACTTAATTTTGAATTCATATTTAACGGTTGCATACAAGCGGCCTCAACCGCCAGTTTTCCTTTCTGCCGCCAAAGTAGCATTTTGCATTCATGGCATAGAAATAGCTATTTCTCTAAACGTCAAGATATAGCATACAAATTTGTGTTTCATTAAAAGTTTTTACAAAACCTGCTAAGTTTTGTTGCAATCTATCATACCAAGATTATTTTTTGCGCATTCTATCGATATTATTTAGGATTTCGGCCTAAAATCAAGTAAGCTTCTGCTTCCCCAGTTTTAATGAGGAAAACATGTCTATAAAAACATTTTGTAACTGTTAATTAAGGTGATAGGCAATACATATGTACTAGGTTTACATAAGGCACTCTAGGGTATTTTAATGTCCCAAAAGCATGATAAAATTTGTTGTTAATATTGCAGGATGCTGCACTATTTGGAATCGCAGATACATTTTGCTAGGGTGAGCTACAAAAAATAAGTATCGCTAAATAGTTGAAAGCGTTCGAGAACTGTCAAAAAAAGGAGTTTTGTGATGTCTTAGTCACACTCCGCATAAACGGTACTAAAATATGAAGCATACCCTCCAAACTGTCGGTGTGAACACGTGTGGGATAATCCCATAGGAAATTGCGAAATTTTTGAGTTTGGGAAATCATACATTATACGCGGGCCATTGTTTAAGAGGATCATTTATAAAACTCCTTGAAGCAAACATACTAAAGCTCAAACAACGCGCTGAGTAGAACTCGTCAACTGTGGAGGAAGGATGCGTATAGCAATCAGTCACAAAAGAACTAAATGTTGAAAAACTACAGCAAGAAGGTCACAATACCGAAATATCAAGCTTTACATTTAGAGAAATCTCAAATCCAGAAGTGGAATTAAAGAACAATCCACTAATAATTAATGATAATTAAATATTACATTATTGAAATGTTTACCTACACTTATGGCCAGCTAATAAACCCGACTTTTTTTCTTTTTAGATACGAATGTAGAAATATTATTCTATGCAACTCATGCAAAAAGTACTCAATGCATTTGGCCTGTTGCCCCACTTGGCCAGAAGGCCTTGTTGGACAATGGTACGATGCGTGCAATAAGCATTTTTTTTGCGCTTGTTACATAAATAGCTATAATATAACTGAAAATTTGAGTTTGATATAATTTTTTTTATTGACGTAGGTAGATGTCATGGTGTTTTAAATTATTTATTAATAACTACAAGAATCTATATAACATCTTTAAAAGCTGCTGTGAAAACCATTAGGAAGTTTTGGTCAGAATATTTGATGCTGAAAAGCACAAATTTTCTATATGGCAACATCAACCAATCTATGTTCACAAAGTTCATGACATACCTTAACGAGAAAAGTATTGGATACAATCCAACAAAATCGCCGTTTTCAATAATGAAAATATGAAAAAATTCTTGAAATAAGCACCAGGCGGGGAGGTTTTAATTTTCATGGTATTCTTATACTCATAGCATATACAACTTTTTAATCGTTAAGCTGGAATTATATTGTATTATGTTGTGTGCATGTAGAAGAGAAGAATTATATAAGATGTGGGTGGAACACATAGAGAATCAAAAATCATTTTTGATCGTGAAAATTCCCAACACTAGAACCGCTATTCAGTGAACTTCAACAATAGTTGAAAATTTCAAAATTTCTAACTTAAGAATCTGCCTATGTACACTAGTCAGTCATTTACGCATAGACGTAGAGAGTTGATGTGTTAAGATTGAAGATCCACGATAGATGGCGTACTGCTACTGTTGTGGATATTTTTTGTAAGTTCAATTTGAATACCTAATAATTTAGATTTTAATAGTTCTAGAGCGGTACGTAAGTTAGTTACAATCACTTTCTTGCGTATCGTAAACTTTAATAACTTAGAATATTGACTGTATTGAAATTTTATGAACTTCAGTTTCTCAACCTGAATTAACGAAAATGCATTTTTGCACATTATTGGAGATAAATTTTACTTTTCCTAATCTTGCTCTACTTTTTTATGGTGTCCAATCTCGATTATGCAATAATTAATTTATGCTAAATCAGCCTAAAACTTTGGACAAAAGTAATTCATAAAAGGAAACACGAAAAAAATTGCAAATATGATAAAAAACTTGAGTGAAAAATTATTCAAACATTCACATTGTTGACAGGTGAGGGACAAAACCCACTTAACCTCGTTACAGCTCCTGTTGCAAAAAGCTGATCAATCGATATAATATAAATCCCAGCTTAGGATGATAAAAGTTATCCACTTTAGGTTTTTGTTTATCACGTTTACTAAAGCTGTTAGTCAATTGTAATAAAATTTATTATTTTCAATATATTTTCTTCATTTAATGAAATGAAAACGAAAATAAAATGCTCGTTTAAACAATACGACCCTTTCAGGTTTCTACTTGGCTGGACATTCATTCAAGTTAAAATAAATCTGAGATTCTGTTTTAAATCCCGAATAAATTTGTGTCCTTTGAATATTAAAGTAAATGCAAAAGTAGTGTACACAACATAATGCAATTACAAAGACTTTTCGTTTTCATAATATAACGAATATAACGTACGTGTTATAAGTAAATCCTATCTAAAATTTTTGTGGTTCATTTCGTTTTTTTTTTTGTTTGGTTAGAAATGTATGTGAAAATTATTTCTTCGGAACTGAAAATGTTCTGTATGTTTCTACACTATTGATCGATATCACATTGCAAGTATATTAAGTAAAGTACAGATCATAGATAAAATCAAATAAATTTATTAAAGTAATCATAAAGTTGAACTTGGCGGAGCATAAAGTAAATTAATCTGGCCTACCTCGAAGTACGTAAGTTATCACTAAAGTATCATCATGAGAATTAATGTATCTTACCAATAGATGCAAACAAGGTTTAAACCTTCGTACGTTGACTTCGTCATATCATTAAATAGAGGAAATCACACGAATAATTAATTATTATAACAGTTGGTAGTTTATGTAACTTTCCGTTTTTAAGTCGCAATATGTGAAGCTACAATTAAGTAGTGTGCACTTCCATGCAATTATTTTAAGCACGTTCTTGCATTATCTGTTGAAACCAGATTGGATTTTGAATTTAGATTGTGTACGTTGAAATTTTGTTACCAAGTTTCCTTGTGGGCAATTTTGCGATTTGAATAAATTTAGTGAACTAGGCCAAAGAAGTGACAACAGTAACTTATTATTGTTGGATATAACCCATCTGACATAATTTCCATTTAAATGGACTCCCCAATCGCATCACGTATCAGTCCTTCTCCCGTGAGCCCAAACTGAAACAGAGAAATCTTTGAATGATCTCCATGTACCGTGTAATTACCGATTTACCCCGGAAGTGGCAGCAATATAACTTAGTTAAAATAAAACAGAATTTATATATTTAAATTAAAATTACTATAAATAGGTATAACATTTAAACATATCGGAAATTAACCAAAACATAGTATTACACATTGATAAATTTAAAACTATGAAAGAACGGTAATTTTAATTTATAATACAACAGTCCAAATTAATCCAATTCAAGAAAATAATTTACTAAGCTCTTTTACTAACTAATTTGATTTTTTACTTGAGAGAAGTACATGATCTACGCAAACTTTTGGGAAATAAAGTAATCCATAAATGTAAGTTGGGGTTTTAATTACCAACCCCAATATAAAATTTGCAAATTGTTCATGAATTAAAGATATTTATATAAAAAATTATGGTAATTTATTTATAAAGAATGTTTTTAAAGCCATTTAACGGAATTGTTCATGATAAGAAGGTTACTTGCGGTTGCACCGGTTTCCAAGCTCAAGAACCTATTTTATTATGACTTTAATAAAAATCTGTACTAGTAATTAATTTCTAATATTAAAAATTCTCTACTATGATACCCTGAAACATATAAATTAAAATTCAACATTTACTTTACATATTTTTATATTGAACCAAGCGAAATTGTTGTAAAATCGTTTATTGTACAGTAAGCTATAAAATAAGTAATCTGTCACAAAAGTAATGTTTATTGAAACTAACCAATAGAAAAGCTTAAAGCTACGTAAAGTTTAAGTGAATAATTAAAGCACATACTTTTGGTTCATGAAATTTTACTTATATTACATTACGTGTTACACAATCAAAGCTGTAACACGAAGACACTTAACAAATAAACTATGCAAAAATAACTAATATAGTCGTCTAAAAGGGTTTATATGTTTGAAAATGGATTCAACAAAATGACAAGAGTGATTTTCTGCGACATTGTACAATAACAGCAAGTGTTGCTTAGTTATTGTCTATCATCACCGTCATAAAGACGTTCTTGATATAATACTTCATTTAAGGAATTTATTGTCTAGATTGCGATGGTCGTTGAATGGATTACTCAAATGATAGCCGAAGGTGGGAGAATTATTTGGGTCGATAGAATCAAATAAAAGTTCTATGTATCAATTCCTAGTATAGTTTAGAATATACACAGCTACATAATATATTCAAATTTCAGTAAATTACTTGACAAATTTTAAGACATTAGTTGCACTTTTAGTCATATTTAACACGTAACATTTTAGTGTTGTGTATCATACAAATACTATATCCTGTACGGTATTTTGCAATAAAACGATAAACGATAAATGAAAAGGAATATTGTACGTATTTAGGATAATAATGCAACTTCTTTTATAAAACGTTCACAATGGAAATAGGCAACAAAAAGAAAAGTCAATACTCTTTTCAGATGGACGTTGAAGTCTTCATGTTAGATATCGGGTAATAGACATTGCTAGCTTGAAAATAATTCCAGAGCCGCTTGCTTCTATATTTACGGTTCAAGCATTTTCAATTCTATTTAATTAATTTTTAAAGCTTGTGCTAAGCAAAGTTTTGTAAAATTAATCTGTCATAAAAAATACTTCTACACTTTCTCTCACAAAGTTCATCATAATTCAGGTATTGAAAAAACTAAACAAACACTTAAGTTCTATGAAAATGTAAGCTTTCACCATTATTACACATAATAAAATACTTATCTTTTTTAGGTCTATTTGTATATTAAAGTTATACAATCTAAACGTTTCGATAACGCTTACAGTTATCTTCGTCAGTAGTAATGCCATCTATTAAAATTGTTAAAGATGTTGATACAATTTCGTAAAAAGTTGAAAAATTAAAACAAACATAAGCCTACTATTAATGTAACAGTTTGAGAAACTCATAAAGCCAACTATAGAATTACATTTAAGTTAATGATAACTAGATTATTAAAAATTAATTGTTGTTAAACTGTCTTAAAGTTGACAAATCAGAACACCCTCTAACGGTCGAAGGCTAACGATCAAAAAAGTCAACCAAAACACAAATTTAACAAAATTTAATCACGTTATGGTGTAAATCTAAAGTCGTGAAAAAATTCAATTTGAAATTGATAAGAGCATTCACAAATATAAACATGACACCAACTAAAATAATCCAGTTATACCTAACAAAGAAATAGCTTAGTTAATAAGTGTTATTTAACAATGAAAAGCGCAATTCAGAACGTTTTATGCAATTTTGATTAAAATTAAAATTAAAAAATTTCATAAGAAGTTCTGTATTATGCTTTTCTTTGTTAAATAACACTTGCACTTATTGACTAAGCTATTTCTTTGTTAGATTCAACTGGATTATTTTGATGTCATGTTTATATCTGTAAATGCTTCTATCAATATCAAATTAAAGTTTTTCACAACTTTACGCTTACATCATAACTTGATTAAATTTGTTTTTTTGGTTGACATTTTTTATCGTTAGCCTTCGACCGTTAAAGGGTGTTCTGAATTGTCATCTTTAATACAATTTAACAAAATTTAATTTTTAATGATCCAGTTATTCTTTACTAAAATTTAATTCTATAGTTGGCTTTATACGTTTCTCAAACTGTTATATTAATAGCAGACTTATTTTTAAGTTTTAATTTTTCAGCTTTCACAAAATTGTTTCAACACCTTGAATAATTTTAAATGATAAGTAGTCCGCAAAATTTTGCGTGTAGATTTAAATTTAATGATGATAATAAAATGCATAATAAATTAAATACAAATGTATATATGTAAATGGAAAACAACATTAGCGCCGGCTGCTAAATTTTTTCACATAAACTAAATCCTTAGAATAAAATTCTGATCCGAAAATTCCTGACGATTTCATATGTAGTGCAATGATTGACACCATTTCCATCTTGCACATTGTGCGCAGAACCAAGTCTTCCTTTTTTTTTGTTTTGCCACAATATGTAAACTACGTAATTCCTAAAATAGAAATGTAGACTCTTTTAGTATACATTTTGAAAACGACAACATTCTCACTTGAAACAGTTTTTGCAGACAATTTCTTATATGATTTTCCCATCATATAGGATAATGGAGCTTAATAGCAAAAGCTAAGCTGAAATATCCTTTCTACACCTTTTCCAATTTTATTCGAGAAGTTGTTAATTGTATTTGAGAATTGTTACTTGTATTTGAGAAAACATCAAAAGTAGATGAGAATAGTCAGTTGAATTTGAGAAAACAACAAATGTAGTTGAGAATAGTCAATTGTATTTGAGAAAGTATCATTTCATTTTAAGAAGTCGTTAATTGTATTTCAGAATGTGTGATTTGAATTCGAGAAGTTCTCAATTGTATTTGAGAAGAATACCCAAATTAAAATCAGCTGTTCGGTGTTATGATTATTGTATTGTTTGTTTGTTTACTTGAAAATAAATAACAAATAAGGTAATGTTTTATTTGTACTGGTAGTGGATGTTTTTTTTTACTTTCGAAAGAAAATATTGATGTAATTTATGTTAATTACTTGTAATATGGAGCTCACAGACAACTGTAGCATTTGCCGATTTACCATGTTGAGGAGACAAGTAACAAGAATGTTACCGGGTAGACATTTGTTACATGAGGCTTGCTTAGAAAACCAGCGTCAATTACAGATTTTGAATGCAGAACAATGTCCTATTTGCCGACAAGCTATCGAGACAGTGGAAAACATTGAAAGAAAAAAATATCACAAGCATTCCGTCCAAGATCGGCGAAGGATTGTGACTACTGCCAACAGAGGAGAAGATTGGGTGGCATTGAGCACTCAACTGAATGTTCCCTACAAAACAGTATACCGGTGGGTCAGATCCGGAGATGATACACCTCTAGCCAAAGGGGGAAAGAAGCCAAAAGTTATCACAGAAGAGAAAATGGATGTAATTATAAGCTGGATAGAGCACGATGCTGGTCTTACCCTAGAACATATTAAAAGTAAGATTTTGACTACTTTCCAAAAAACTGTTTCTAAATCAACAATCGGAAACTACCTCGAGAACAGATTATTGACATTAAAACAGGGCCATTATGAACCTGTAACAATGAACTCAATTGAAAATAAGGCTAGGCGAGCCGAATATGTTCGAACCTTAAACCAACTTATACAACAAGGAAAACAAATCGTTTGGCTTGACGAGACCAACTTCAATCTGTTCTGCAGGCGTAAAAGAGGACGTGCTAAAGATGGAATCAGAGCAGTGCAAAAGCTATCTGCAAGCAAAGGTCCGAATGTACACTTAATTTGTGCAATCTCGGCAGCAGGCTTGTTAGCTGTGGAGCGAAGAAGAGGATCGTTTACTAATGAAATAGCGAATGCTTGGGTTGAAACGCTTATGCAAAGATGGGAAGACACTGACAATCGGCTTGAGAATCTGGTAGTTGTTGTCGACAACGCTCCTTGTCACAGCCGGGTAGAAGCAGTTCTTGATAGGACACCAGCAACACTACTGCGGTTAGTTCCTTACTCACCAATGCTGAATCCCGTTGAAATAATATGGTCCAAAGTGAAGGCGTTTGTAAAGGCAAATCTGCGAATTCCACAAGTTCAACCTCCAGGTGTTGGAGAACAAAGACTCACCTACTTAGAAAATGTGATTGATGAAGCAAAAACCACTATTGTCGGCGGTGATTGTGTACGTGCAGTTCAGCACACTACAACCTTCCATCCTGCAGCTTTAGCAATGCAAGACATGCAAGTGGCAAGGTAAAGAGTTCGGAAGGGAACAGTCTCTTGTTTTTTTTTTCATTTGATTTTACGTTGTTATTGAATTATGTGAAATAAATACTGTGAAATACGGAGGTAGACTCATATTTATTATTGTGTTCACAGTATTCATCAATCCTAATGATATGGCTAAAATGTGAAAAATGTCTTTATTAAACAGGCAAAGTTAGGACTACATATTTAGTCGTCTCTACCACTTAACCTTTGAGAACAAAAAAATATATCAAACCAGTTACAAAAGGGACTTACAAATTGTAAGAAAAAATTAAACTAACTAAATTAATACAAATTAACCTAAACATAATATTATTACTAACTAATTATTATAAAGGATCAAATTTTTATAGCTTCAAAATAAAAATATTTATTCAAAAATAATCACTATGTAACAAACACACACACACACACACACACACACACACACACACACACACACACACACACACACACACACACACACACACACACACACACACACACACACACACACACACACACACACCAGACAGGCTTATCATACAATCATTATTCGCTTATATCACAACGCAGGCCCCGACCACCACCCGTCACTCCCGCTACAGTCGTCCCGCAACAGCAGCAGCAGTAGGCTATGTTATGCATGTGATTTTGTTTTTCTCATTTTCAATTGATATCTTCTCAAATACATTTGACCATTCCTTGAATACAATTTCCTACTCTCAAATTCATTTGATGCCTTCTCAAATTCAACTGACTATTCTGAACTACATTTGTTGTTTTCTCAAATACATTTGACCATTCTCAAATACCATTGATACTTTCTCAAATTAACCTTATGCTTTCTCTTATAAAATTGGAAAAGGTGTGGATTCCGTATAGTGCAGAGAATTACATTCCATACATATTACCCCTTATATACACAATCAAGTTACCCGGAAACTTTGATACCTATGCATTATAAATAACCGCATATATTCATGCACTCTAAATACTGTCGAGCGAATTGCACACTGCTCACTTGACACCCTGTGCGTTAATATATCTACCTACAACCAACACAGAAACACAAACATCCAACAAAAGCACACGTACACACATAAATCCGCACTACTGCACAAACACACACACACACACATACGCCCATACACGCAAATACGTACACACGTACACACGAAGCCATGAACACAAGGACAAACCCGCACACGCAACACACATACACATATGCACCCACAAACAAACACACAGACAGGCATAATCTCACACACACACACACACACACACACACACACAATACACACAGACACACACACACAGACACACACACACACAAAGACACACACACACACAAACACACACACACACACACACACACACACAAGTAGGTAAGATTGGAGACTTCTGGGACACCACATTTCCAAGGTCCCACATTTCCAAGTTGCCACAAAACCAAGGTCCCCACCGTACCAAGGTCAAAAAAGCGTAATGTGTGACCTAATTACATATCATTACCACAAAACCAGGGTCACAAACCCCGCTTTCCTGTTCCACAATTATAAGGCTATCCGTGTGACCTAATTACATATCATTACCACAAAACCAAGGTCACAAACCCCGCTTTCCTGTTCCACAATTACAAGGCCATCCGTGCGACCTAACGCGCTTTCCTGTTCCACAATTACAAGAACATCCGTGTGACCTGGTTGCTACTCTATACCCCACTTGTATGTTTTTTGCCCACTTGTATGTTTTTTGTCCACTTGTATGCTTTTTTTGTTCACCCTCACTTTTTTACCAAAATAAAAGAAAACGATATGTTAATATATTTAATTCATGTAGAAAGAAAGACATGTACGAGTTGTATATAGAAATAAAGACATGAACAAATTATATATTTAATTGATGTAGAAAGAAATAAAGACATGTACAAATTATATATTTAATTCATGTAGAAAGAAAGACATAAATTATATTAGAAACATGTATTACTCAGATATATGATTTGCTGTAGGAATAAAACATGTTGACTTAGTACATACGTTAGTAAGCGTTTATAAAAACAGTTGTAATACTGAGGATAATAAAAGTTTAGGTCACACATGTTAGCAGCGATAAACACACTACTAGACTGACAGGAAATAATTAGTCTATACACTATAGTCAAGAGATACATAAAAAAATAAAGAATCAACATAACATACTTCATCACATAATATATAAAATAGTCGTCATCGTACACATCAAAAAAGTTGTGTTAGGGGTGCTCTACATGAGGAACACCAGTATTCACCGTGTGACAGGTGGTACCAAGCCGTTCAGCGCTCTCACACACTCAAACACACACACACTGAAATACACACTCAGACACACACTGAAACACACACTCACACTCACACACTCACATTCACACACTCACACTCACTCACACTCACACTCACACATTCACTCGTACATTATGTTTATCGACGACGGAGTAGGTCCGGGTATAACTTACTCGAAGTGGATGCTGCTGAGAAGGCCTTGGGGGTGCAAAGTTAGATTTGCACACCCCAAGGAAGTGTTGTAGGTCGAGCCAGAATGCTGAGAAGGCCTTGGGGTAGAATCACCAGTCTTAGCAACCCTAGTAAGGTGTAAAGTAAGACTTGCACACCCCAAGGAAGTATTGTAGGTCGAGCCAGAATGCTGAGATGGGCTTGGGGTAGAATCGCCAGTCTCAGCAACCCCACTAAGGTGTAAAGTAAGACTTGCACACCCCAAGGAAGTGTTGGATCTCGAGCTAGATTGCCAGTCTCAGCAACCCATACTGCAACGTAGTAAAAAGACTTGGACTACTCGAGAACATAACGTAAATGCGTGTTATGCACCTCTTATATACCTAGCAGATGCCTTGAAACGGTTGGAACTTCTTTGTGATTGGTTAGAGGTGTCTGGCAGTGACCTAGATCAACTACGAGTATTAAAAAAAATTTATGCTTAATACAAAGTAATAAACAACTTTTAGCAGTCAAGCGAATATGATACGTATTGCAGGATTTAGTCGAGACAGCTGACCTTTATATGTAGTAATAATAATCAGATTTAAATTACATTAGAATTCGTAAAACAAGTTATAATACTTATTAGTTACGTAAATAGGTATGATAAGGAGAGTTGAATTTATTTATTATATGAAACAGCAAAAACAGGAGCATTTCTTTTCTTAAGTAGAGCGAAAAAAATATTTTTTTATGTTGTTATTGAAGAGTGTATGTAAATTACGTATTACTAAGTATACTACCAGTTCGTTAACACTATTCGATTTTTTTATTTGCAGAGCACGTATATATAATGTATAGAATCTATAAATACATTCTTTTTTATATAAAAATTGCAATTAATGTTCTCAAGTTTTTTAAATTTCATTTTAATTGTTAAAGCTAAAGGAATTTAGCTATATATTCACGATGAGACTGATAAAACCTGTAATTATATCGTTTCAAAATAATTGTATAAATTTAGCGTACAAAGGTCAACCCAGTTTTAGTAGTTTTTTTTCACTCATAAACAAGTCTAGTATGCTAATAAGTTGTAGTACAACAATGCAGCTTTTTCTTATTTCCTTAGAATTTAAAATATTGATATTTATTTAACAAATACATTTCTTATTGAACGATTTTAATTAATGGTATGTGTGTACTTATAATGAAGATGCAATAAAAGGGAAATCACGTTTTTTATTTTCAATATGTTTAAAAATTAATTCTGGCTGAAAATAAAAAAAGTTAATTAGAATCTGACAAAACCTGCAAATGAACCTGCTCGTACAAACATAATTACATGTCATCAGACGAATTAACAATTCTGCATAAACTGGTTTTTCTATATATGTTATTCATTTAAACACTTTCCTTATGTATGCATTTGTATTGTTATTTCTATTTTTCATTAGTGGTGCGCTTATACAAAGCCATTTAGTAATTATAACGTGTAATTCCGTTTTCGTTCACAATTATATGTTTAATACCTGTAATAAAGTAAACACGAGGTGCTAATATACGCTTACATAGCAACAATGAAGCACCCAGCAGGTAAACCAAATCTTGTTTTTCAACTATCTGCTAAAGCAGGCTTTCTATAACCACCCGTTTATAAGTTATTACAGAAAGTTCGATTAGGCAACCCAACATACGCCTATTATTCTTCTATTCTTATATTCTTCTTGGTTATAGTACACAACTTTATAGATAACAGTTATGTAGAATTAAATTTTCTTTAAAAAATATGTGCACACCTTTTCTTATGAAACTAATTGTTATTTAGATATTGAAAAGAAAGTTGAACTAACATTAAAATTTCACCGTAGGATTTTTTTTGCAGCTAAATTATGCATTGCATAAAAAAAAGGTATAGAATATAATTAGTCTATATGTTTAAGGTCTATGTGTGGGTATTTTTATTACTTGGAAGTATGCAACTGTTTTAGAACTATTTTTGATAAAAACAAAAAAAATAACCCTAAGAAACCCCCCTCTCCGTCGCTGGAGTTCTGCCAAAAATCTAATCAGTTCTATTCCAAATGAGAAGAAGCTTAAATACAAAATTTTAAGCAAGTAGGTCTTTTCGTTCTGGAGTTAGTAGGTATGGGGGGCACTTGGGCCAGACAGTTGCGTGCGAAACTGCCTGAACCCAAATCCCCCCATGTGGGAGTTACATTATAACAATGGGGGTTAAACAGGAATCTGTACAGATAAAAAAAAGCAGTTCAAATACAGATCAAATACAGCTCAAATCAGCTTAAATACAGCTCAAAACCAGCTCATATACAGCTGAAAACAGCTCAAAACAGCTCAAATACAGCTCAAAACCAGCTCAAACCAGTTTAAATACAGCTCAAACCAGCTCAAAACCAGCTCAAGCCAGCTTAAATACAGCTCAAACCAGCTCAAAACCAGCTCAAATATTGCTCAAATACAGTTCAAAACGGATTCCTGTTTAACCCCCCTTCCTATAATCCCACATGGGGGGATTTGGGTTCAGGCAGTTGCGCACGCAACTGTCTGGCCCAAGTGTCCAACATACCTACTGGAGTTATCGTGGATATGAACATACATGCATACACATACAGATAAGACATCCAGACATCATGCCCGATCTTGACTACACTTGGTCAAAAGTTGTAAAATGAGCTAATAATTCGATTTAGCGATAGTGAAAAAGTCGATTTCATAACCTTTTATACCTACATATGTATATGTAGGTTGGAAGGTAGAAAAATGATTTTCAATGGTGTAACAAGGATTATGTTGGAACTTATATATAGAAGTAAAGAAGAATTTCTAATGTGAACAATGATATTTTTAATTTAGGTAGCGACTCGGTTATCTGGGGAGAGGGGGGAGTCCGGATTCACCACTACTGCCCCTCATTCCACTTCCCCCCACTCCCCCCAAGACTTCAAATTTTGTATTTAAGACGGAGCGGTTCCACTACAGTGTCAGTCCGTCTTTATGCGCCACCAAGTAAAGTTTCAAGTCTTATAAAGCGGTGTTACATCATGTCTTCAAAGAATAGTAAGTGTTAGTTTCGTATTGCATCTCTCCCGGCTACCCTTCTTATCCAACACGTATAGTACCCTTATTCACATCAACCTACACTTCAGCATATAGTTATTATTCTTTCTTTGTTGCAGCAAAAATGTTCCAATGTGAATGTCTCAAGAAATTTTCTCGAAAGGATTTTTTACTGAGACATCAAAAAACAGCATGCTGGATGTCAGTATCTACTCCGCCATCTGGCATGCAGGAGGTTTCGTTACAAAATCAAACCACAGAGAGCAATGTGGTGCAAGGGATCGCTTCGGACGATAACAAAGCAGTACATGGACATGTTACTGATTCCTTTGTGCAACCAGGACCATCTGGGGTAAACTATGCGAAGGATAATGCGAAACCCGGACCATCAGGGTTGAGCAACTCAAGGAAGCGTGGTCTAGGTTAGAGATGTATAGGGGGAGTAATGCAGGGGAGATATTTATAAGACGACTGGAAAGTGATGTAAAACGGATATATAATGAACATTTCAAAGCTATTGTTCCAATGACACCATTAACGAGTGAACAGCAGGTTACGTATGAACGCAGTGTATGTTGTTACATATGCGGCAAGCACTTTACGGGCGATCCGACAAATCCGAAAGTACGAGATCACTGTCACGTTACTGGTAAGTATCGTGGTGCAGCACATTCAACGTGTAACTTAAACTATCAGGTACCTACATTTCTCCCCGTTTTTCTACATAATCTCAGTGGTTATGATGTTCACCTGTTCATTAAACAGTTAGCGAGTGAAACGGAAGAAATTACCGTACTTCCGGTTAACAGTCAAAAATATATAACGTTTGGTAAGCACATTTTTGTTGATGAATATGTAAACAGTCATGGTGTCAGGGAAAAGAAATACATTAATTTACGTTTCGTCGATAGTTGTAGATTCATGGCTGCATAAGGATGCTCTATCTCAGAATTTATCAGATGATCAATGTATGGAGGTACGGAAATATTTTAGTAATGATAGCGACTTCAACTTAGTAAGAAAGAAAGGTAGTTTCCCTTATGCGTACGTAGACAGCTTTAGTAAGTTGAACGACGTCACGGTGCCATCATATGACAAATTCTACGATAAAATGCGCGATGCAAATATTTCCTATGACGAATACTATCGCGTTCTACTGGTATGGGATCACTTTAAGTGTAATACACTTAGTGATTATGCTGATATTTATTTAAAATCAGATGTGTTGTTATTGGCTGACGTGTTTGAAAACTTTAGGAGATTATGTATGGGTGTGTACGGGTTAGAACCTGCACAGTATGTCACTTTGCCTGGATTGGCGTGGGATGCCATGTTGAAATGTACGAAAGTAGAGCTAGAATTACTGACGGATATGGATATGTATCACTTTTTTGAACAAGGTATTCGGGGTGGAGTAAGTACTTGTATCAAGCGGAGAAGCATCGCTAATAACGAGTTTGTTCCAAACTATGATCCTAAACAACCGAAATTGTTTTTACAATATTTAGATGCCACGAATTTATACGGATGGAGTATGAAGCAATACCTGCCCCACAATGGGTTCATGTGGTTACCTTAAGAGGAAATAGATCACTTTGACGTATTAAAGATTCATGATGACGCCGATGTTGGATTTGTACTGGAGGTTGATATACATTATCCCCACCATCTGCATGACGAACACAACGATTATCCGTTTTGTCCTGAAATGATCTGCGCACCACATTCCCAGGAGGAGAAGTTAATCCCTAACCTGTGTGATAAGACCAACTACGTTATAGATTACCGCTATTTAAAACAATGTATAGAGCATAGCTTAATTGTTACTCGTATTCATAGGGTTTTACGCTTTCGCCAGAGTCCGTGGCTAATACCATACGTAGACCTTAATACCGGTCTCCGCAGCAAAGCACAGAACAAGTTCGAAAAGGATCTCTATAAAATTATGAATAATGGCGTGTTTGGTAAAACAATGGAAAATGTCGATAAACGAAGAGTTATTAAACTGTTAACACATTGGGAAAATAACGGTCGTCGGGTAGGTCTAGCACGGTACGTTGCAAAAGCGCAATTTAAAAATTTTATTCAATTCACTGATAAATTGTTTGCGGCGGAATTGTCGAAACAGGTAGTTACGTACGACAAACCCGTCTATGTCGGATTCAGTATTTTAGATCTTTCCAAAATTATAATGTATCGGTTTTTTTATGATATCTTACGAGCTCATTATGGCAAGAATGTCACGTTGCTCTATACTGACACGGATTCTTTGATTGTTGAGATAGTAACTGATGATATGTATGCACACATGCGAAATAATTTAGACGAATATGATACTTCCAACTATCAAAATGAGTTGCGTGGTATTCCTACGACTGCTGCCGTCGTTGGACGAATGAAAGGTGAGTACGCAGGGAAAGCGATTCGTTATTTTTATGGTGCTGATCGAAGTCATACTGTCTGAAGCTTGCTGATAATGAAATTGTTAAGAAAGCGAAAGGTGTTAAGAAAGTTGTTATTCAGAAAGTGTTGACGGAAGTAGACTACAAAGCGGTTGCGGAGGGGTCTCATAAAACAGTAATGTGTAAAATGGTTGTGTTTCGATCAACCTTACATGATATATATACCGAAATGTTAAACAAAATTGCCTTTAGGTCCCAGGATGACAAACGATATCGACTACGTGATACGTGTCCCACATTGGCGTGGGGGCATTGGCGAATACCGGAATTGGAGAATGCGGATCCGTTGAGCGAACTATTGCAGGTTGCTAAGCAAATGAATTTATATTAACCGGAAGAAGAATAGTTTGGGTACTGACACTTGCTAGTTTCTTTCCTATATATTCTCTCCATAATGAAACTAATATTAATAATAAGTAGTAGGAGAATATATGCTATACAAATACTGTGTGATATAAATAAAAAAAAAACGAGAATGACTATTTACTATTTTTTTTATTAAAAAAATGTGTACAAGACTTATTGCATTATATATGTATTATATAAATGATATACACTACTCAAAGCATAGTGACATAATTATTCACAATGAAAGTAGCAAACGGGTTGCATAGCAGGAAGAGGTGGACCTTCCTCAAGTTCAATAACAGGCTGGGCCACAAATTTTCTGATGTAATCTGCTTTTTCTCTGCCATTGACATAGACAGAATCTGTTGGCTGAATCAATCTCTCGAGCATTCTTCGAAAGTGGTGTGGTGGTGTAAACCCCTCTTCCCATTTAATACAGTGCTGGTTATGCATTAACCAAGTAGCTTGACGACGACTCTCTGCATCCAACGTGTGCCAGGGATACGGTGATTTAAAAATAAAATGGGCAATTTGTTTCCCATTATAAATGGCAAGTTCTTTTGGTATAAAAGCTTTTGAAATTTTAAACCCTTGTACATCGACTATGACGGACATTGTATTACAACTGTCGTACTGGTTTGGTTAACGCGTTGTATGTAACTAAACGATCGTGGAGTATAACACAGTATGCTATCGTATTAGCAGCTATGTTTGCCGCTGTTTCAAACTCCACACGAAGAACTACTGCTTTAGAGCGTAATGCTTCTTTTTGATTTGAGCAATCTACGACAATCAACGGTGCAGCTGTGGTAAATTGCGTGGGGGTGAGTAATGGTTGCCCCTCTCTTTGGTAATACGACATTTGGAATTTAGCAAACATTTCATACAACGTAGCAAAGCAATTGTTATCATAATTAACGTTGAGATTGTCATACGGATAACGATCCGTGTTCAGAAACACGCGAATATTATTTAGTGCACATTTATCGAATCTGCTCGTATCTTGCATAACATTATTCTCTCGCCCAGTTTGAAATCCTATAATAATGTATCTAGGTGTTTCTATACTAGTAGATGTTTTGATTGCCCATGTATGCTTATCTGTTGCTGGAACGGCGGGATATATGTGGGTTTCCCAACTTCTAAATGCTACTGGCGTATTTACATTTTTATCAATGTATTTCGTTAACGTCAACTCCTCTGCTAATGCTGGAATGATGTGTGGAACTTTCCAATATATCTTATCTATGTTAACTTTTAATGCTTCTTCTACAGTTGAAATTACTGCGTCGGTATCAATGTTACTACGAATTAATACCAGTTCTTGTCTAATGTTCAAAATCACTTTATTGTAATCTTCGGCAAAGCCAAGTAGCATTCTCAACGGTATACAAACGTTAAAGTATCCTTGAGCATTTGTTAGTGTACTGTTTGCAGTAGGAAACCAACCTACATTTTCATGACGGGCGAGATCATTGGACGTCAATGATACCAATCCTTTCATTGTCGACGTTAATCCTACTTTCGTTACGGAATCTACTACTATTCCATTCATTTCATATCTAATTTCACTCTACGTAGACATAGCTTTCGGATGGTAGAGTGCACATGTCTGCCTGAATGGGTATCCTGATTTCATCATTGTTTCCAAATCTGGTAGTGTATGGCTGATGGGTGTGCAGTTCGGAATTAACGATAGCATTATCAACGACAACTTTTTCATTAACGTTTAATATACTCATTGTAGTACTGTAAAGCCGAGACTTTCCAATAATGCTTTGTTCTGCGGTGTCAATGCTTTGGGCGCTGAACGCTTACTGACTCTCACCTTTCCACACTTTGATCTTTTATAGTTTGATTTGCACTGGGTACATGCACATGTGTTATAGCGCGTCACCACATTTTCTTTAAATGTAGTCCTATCGTTATGACTTCCCCGTTAAAATTGACGAGATCTCCGTCTTGGTCTACTATTTTAAGTGTTATTGTCGAAATGGTAGATGTATTGATAGGTAGATAGATGACATGTTGAGGGGACTATTATTTTATACCCCGCTGGTACACTGGGAAAGAACTGATGAATTATGTGTGATGTTTCACCATTCTTAAAACTACCACTTGTTATATTGCACTCGATAATTAATGAGTTAATTTTGATAATGTTAATAGGAGTATCAGAGGTATGCACTTTCTGAGCCTGGTAAACAGTTTTATTAAATCCCAGCATAGGTCCTATCGAATTTTCCACATTGAAGTTAATGTCATGGGTTGCTTTCATACTTGCTTTCATAGTATTATTATTCGCTTGTAAATGTATAAATGCTCTCGATTCTTTCACTGACTCATTAATATATTTATTCACATCCGCAATTTCGTATGATCCTGGTGGTATTGTAATTTTATCGTTTCCAAATACGAGTTGGTTATTCTTTGAAGTAACATTCTGTATAGTATTGAAAGATTCAAAACTAGTCAATCCCATTACGTATTCCGACTCATTCTCAAGAAAAATCGGTGGATTAAAGGTTGCTTGCAAGATACACTTTTTACCCGTAAATGTAAATGTGTACGACATTACGATCACGTAACGACTACTGAAAATCAGTACGAGTATATAAAAAGTGTAAGACTAAATGACCGCAGTTGTATGTATCAAAACCTTGAACCTTGGTAAAGTTATACTCAATTGTGTTTCTGCTACCATCACTTTTAAAATAGTGGAGTAATTCAAAGGGTGGTTTAATATGTCCTATGCTATCAAAATAAGTAATATGCCTGTTACGCTTAATGTAAGCTGTCCAGTGTGTACCCTTGTTAGTTTGATCATCCAGATTCACAATACCACATTCATTCGCATGGATTCGTGTAGGTAAGTTATCTCGCATATATATCCCTCTAAAATAGGGAATATGTAATTGCTCCACAAATTTTGATAGCTCAACATTACTTAAGGCGTGACGTGGTAGCTTCAGTGGGAGTTTTTTGAATACGGTTGTAAATATATACCTAACCCGCGTTTATATGGCTTTATGTATAAACCTTTTCCTAATGCAGCTGCTTCCATTGCTTGGTTGTGTCTTTTGGTTTCGTCTAACGTTTTTGTCGCAGCTTTTGCGTCAGTTACCGCTTTTGCGACTGCCGCAGCACCGCCACCTAGAGACCCTAAAGCTCCTAATGCTGCAAAGTGGGGAATAAGAGGTATGAATCCCCCACGTTTTGGTATTGGTAATATTCTGCTCTTGGGTGACATAATTTTTTTGTGTTTTAGAGCGCTCAAGGCTTGCTGTATTGTCGATTTTAAAGATGACCGAAGTTTACCACCAACACGACGTCGGGCTAGAAAGACTGCTTTGTTAAACGAAATTGCTCTGCGAGAATGCTTCCTTCGTCGTGATTTATTTCCCATTCCCAATTTCTTTTGTCCTTTCCGTGATTTACCACCCATTCCCATTGTCCGTTGTCCTTTCATTATACCAGCTATGGTTAATGCAGCTGCCCTTTCTCCAAAGGTAGCGTCGGTAGAACGAAATCTATTCCAAGCTTTTTGTTGTAATGTCTTATCTGCTATGTGTCGTTGCCCTAGATCGTTTGACTGGGAGTATGCAATATCGTGTTCTTTGCACGCTTCGTCCAATGCGTTAATACCTTTGTCGCCACGAGCTAATCGTTTTTGTAAACGGGTACCTGGCCCACAATATCGATATCAGGGTATATGCAACTCCACGGGTAATTTATTTATTAAAGTATTAATTAATCCTAAACCTGTTTTTTTCATCTGACGCTGGGATGTATACTTCATACAACACTGACTGACACTTCACTACTAAACTACTTTCTGCACGTTATTGGTATATATATATATATATATATATATATATAAAGCGTCATACAAGTCGTGGTTTAGTACCATAATGGGTGACATCCGTTTCATTCCGCAAGATACAGAATTACCTATCAAAAATTATGACATTACTCCTAACAAGGAGCAGTACTCTAAACACCGCGGTTTACTAAAAGGGGGGTGTAAACGAGGTATAATCGTCGGACCATCCGGCTGTGGAAAAACCAATGTTATGATTAGCTTATTAGAACATACAAATGGCTTACGTTTTGAATATTTATATATATTATATATATATATATATATATATATATATATATATATATATGCAAATCTTATACCAACCTAAATACCAGTACCTGCGGGAGTTACTGGCACCCATAAAGGAAATTAGGTATTTCGAATACAGTGATAATAGTGATGCTATACCTCCTAGTGAGTCCCGTAAAAATTCAATAATGATTTTTGATGATGTAGCATGTCATTAACAAAATGAAATTAGAGATCATTTTTGTTTTGGCAGATATCGAAATAATGATTGTTTCTATGTGTCAAACGTATCCTTCAATTCCAAAACAGCTTATACGTGATAATGCGAATTTACTTGTTCTTTTTCAACAAGATCACACTAATCTCAAGCATGTGTATGATGATCACGTTAATGTTAATATGTCATTTGATAGATTTAAAGACTTGTGTTGCTGTTGCTGGCGTGATAAATTCGGATTTCTTGTGATTGATAAAGAAAGCGATGTTAATAACGGTCGTTACCGTAAGAGATTTGACTGTTTCATTGCAGTATAAATAATCTACTAGGACTGTCAACGTACAGTCGTAATGGAGGAGCGCTTAGTACAAGAGTGTGCAACAGAAATATGCTAGTTTTAAAGAAGATACTGTACTTGCAGAACGTGCAATGGAGGCACACTTTAAACTTATTACACAACCATTAAAACAATTAATTAATAAAAATGATGGTTCTCTCATCAAAGCTGAACCCCTTACGCCAGAAGTCGGAAAAAAAGAGTCCATTGCACATGAAAATGAAGTATTTTTACATTATACACCGAAAACCTCTAGAATACGTAAGGAGCCGCGTACTATTGTTCCTGACACCATTCCCACACCTGTACAGGAATCTGTAATTGCTGATGTCATACATGACGACGAGGTGGAAATTCCTACTTTACAACAATTGAAATCGGAACTACTAGCTGCTGGATCTCAACCCGCCTTTGAAGAGTATCTTAATCAATACCAAGGATTAGCGAAATACTACGTCGAAGGTATCTTTAGAGATACCGAAGATGACTATGACTTAACGTACGGTGTGCATTTTCTTCCTGAAGAAGAGAAATTTTTTATAGGCGATGCTGGACTAGATCTTGTTGGAGAAAATTTGCGAATCGCTCTTCCCGATGGATCATCCCTAGACTATGAAGGAACACCGGGATTATATGAACTACTTTTTAAAAAAGTTCCTACGGGATACAAAAAGAGGGATCTACAGCACTACAATGACATTTTGCGTCGTACGCATGCTGCCCGACGTAATTATAACCCTGATGATCAAATCCGAGGAACTAATAGTAAGAAGTACCTTGAAATCATTAAACCATTACTTCAGCCTAGAAAACGTTCTGCCACATCGTCTATTGCACCTCCAGCGACCAGATCTCGAACAACTTCTATATCCAAAAGAGGTGGTGGACTGCACCTATTGCGATACAATAATAAACCTATTGAGTTTGTACCATGGAATAATCCGAATAAGTTAGCCGATTGGTTAAGGGAATTATTCGGATCTATGTCAGCAGGAAATACTAGCAATCACAACGAAATAATATATATAATTGATGAACTACGTAACGCCAAAGTAATAAAGTAACAGAACTTGTTATAAACCTACCACTATAGTTATTTCCTTTCATTGTTACGACGACTATCACTACAGATACTACTATATGTCCACCAGTAATGCCAATAGATAAATTTGGCGGACATCTTCATCATCAAATGACAGTAGATAAATTTGGGAAACATATTGTTCATCATAGCGATCTGTCTTATGAAACTTTCATATCATTTTCTGGAATCGCCACAAAGAAGACAATTAGTTTATCTACCGGCGTAGGTGATCAATATACCTATCCCTGTAACGACGGTACTATAGTACATTGCAGGTGGAGTCATCCAAATCTTGAGCTTAACATAGATGGTACAAAATTTGAGCTGGTAAAGGATGTAATTGGTCAACCTCTTAAGAGGAACGATGTAATTCGTGTAACCATGCCGACGTTTGTAAAGTTTTCAACTGCAACGATATTCAACGTAGAGTTCGTAGTAAAATCCAAAGCACAAAAATGAGTAAAGCCGATGTTGTTGAAGAACTGCACAAACCTGCAAGAAGAAATTTTCCGCGGCGTTGTGTACTAAAAGGTTTAAATGATCTATTTCAAGCTGATTTAGTGGAAATGATACCATATGCTCGGATGAATAAAGGATTTCGATA
The DNA here is from genome assembly GCA_036346205.1 of Vesta saturnalis. Taxonomy (NCBI): domain Eukaryota; kingdom Metazoa; phylum Arthropoda; class Insecta; order Coleoptera; family Lampyridae; genus Vesta; species Vesta saturnalis. The sequence goes on from JARFJB010001099.1 coordinate 1,847,462, forward strand.
CATTTTAGTAATAATAAATGCATTCTCTAAATATGTCTGGGCTTTTCCCATCAAACGCAAGAATGGTAAACTGGTCGCGGATGTAATGGATAAACTTTTGTCTGGTTTGAAAAGGACACCTACACATATACAAACTGATATGGGAACTGAGTTCTATAATGCTGAATTCAAAAAAGTAATGAAAGAATTTAATATCAATCATTACAGTAGTTATTCCACCTTGAAAAGTAGTATAGTCGAACGTGTAAATCGCACCCTTAAAGCAATAATGTGGAAAACCTTCAGCATGCAAGGATCCTATAAGTGGCTATCAATATTACCGCAGATTATCGCCGAGTATAATTCAAGAAAGCATAGAACAACTGGATACAAACCGGTAGATGTATCGGAAAAAAATAGTGTATCCATTTCAAAACACTTAAAATGTCAAAAAATTCTTGACCGTAAAACACCTAAATTTAAAGTGGGGGAACATGTACGCATTAGCAAACAGAAGCATATTCTCTAAGGGGTACACACCTAATTGGAGTTACGAAGTCTTTCGAATATCAACAGTTAAACGTTCACGCCCACTCACCTACACATTACGTGATAGTCGAGATGAAGAGATTCAAGGTCGGTTCTATGAACCCGAACTGCAAAGTGTTAAACATCCAGACATTCACTTAGTTGAACGTGTCATCCGACGTCAAGGGAATAAAGCTCTCGTTAAGTGGTTGGGTTTTGATACTTCTCACAATTCCTGGATTTCTACCAAAGACATTGTGTAATACGCTAGTTAACCTTAATTATATATACTGTAATATTAATATGCAATAAACAGATCTTTTTTTTTACTTTTTTTATTAATACTATCCTATACATATACATCACTACATACTACTAAAGCGTCTGACAAACACACACTCACGATGCTGTTTTTCGAAAATTGGTGAAATTATATTACCAGTCATCTATTCTTTTTTTAAATCGTGCAGAATCTCTAGCTATTTGTTCCCATTCTCCTTTTCGCGCATGCCTGTGCGCCAACTCCCATACTACTATGTAGTGAACTACGTTTTTGGACTCATTAATGCACACCTTCTTCACTGGGTGAGTCGTCATCTGTTGGCTCAAGATTCGGTAAATATCTTTCTATTTCGTGTATAAATTGCTCCAATGATATTTCTTTAAGGTCTTCTATTAATCGCTTTATACAACAAATACACTCTACATCACCTACATGCGATGTTAAGTATTTTTCACAAAGGCGTATTCCTCCCCCATACTTATTAACTAAATTATTTAAATAGTCATCACTAAATCTACCCATTATTGTAACTGGCATATTAGTCTTTGGACTGCACTAACACAATCTACAGCTTTAGGCCACGACTCCGCACTATAACACATCCACATATTGACTAACATCTAATACTATCCACTATTGACTACAAGCGCGTTACCCCCCCCCTTTCAGTTATAGGTTTGGCAAGATCCATATCCATATATGGTTTCTCCTTGGCAAATTCTTCCATTTCCAGAAGGCAGGCTATGTTGACCTCAAATACATCATGCAATGGACCTATAACTTGGTGAATGTTACATTCAGGAATTGCCGCTGCCGACTTTATTAGGTTTTTATAAAACTCTGGAAAGTTCACAGTATCTACCAACTCCAATCGGTAATATATTATCTTCAAAAGCTTCCATAACTGTTCTATAGACTCCCATCCTAAATAGACATCAACTTCTTCACTATCACAGAGGCGTATAATTTTTTTCTTGTTAATATTTTCGTACGAGAGTCTTCGATCCCAGTTTGGTAGGTAGCCATGTTCCTTCAGGACTGTAGAAATAATTAGTAATTACCCCTTGATTATCCATAAGTATACGCCATTCCTGCTTGTCAAACACCACTCCACCACTCTTCGATCCACCGAGTTTTACGACTGGATCAAATCCAAATTTGGGTGATAGACCGACACTAACAAACTTTGTTTTACTTTTATTTAAGAAATAATGCACATTATTAAGCAAAATATCGCAATATTTACTTGAACTTATAGCACCGATAATCGTTACCTTTTCTATGGCTTGACGTACGATGATATCCATTTTATACGATACTGGCTTTACATACATTCCCTCTCTTTTATATATGACACTCTCCCCACTATGTACCCTCCTCAAGGCTACTTACGTGACCTTCACGATTATACCACACATTGCTTTAGCGGTCTTGTCGGTTACACATTTTCAAGGTTTTCTTTTCGTTCAAGGCTGTTACTCATTTTGTTTTTTTTCCAACCTTGTGTTCACCACTACTTCAAGGATTCTCATTTTGTTTTTTTTCCAACTTTGTATTCACCACTACTTCAAGTATTCCTAGGCATACTATTTCCAAGGTTGTTCCCCGTTCCACTTTGCCACAACAAGTTCACTAGACAAGGTTACATACCCCCACTCAGTATTATTCGTATACTTAAAGGGAGGGGTTTTTACATATACCATAGTTACCGATCTTCACTATGTCAGTTACTCCAGTGCAAGACGATTGGAAGACTCCTGCAGTGTACCAACCACAAACCTTATTTCAAATTAGTACGCGACGGACATGTCAATTAATTCCGAACTGGGTAAATTTTGAAAAGGAAGGAATACTACCGGCTTCCATAACCAAAGTGCTACGAAATAATTATGAACTGGTTCAGTGGAATTCAGCGTGGTATACCGAATTGAGCAAGGTAATACGCGAGCACTTTTCGGCAAGCCGTGTAACAGCATATGCCCACATTGTATCAATATATGTTCGCTACCATCTGGTGGACTTCATGCATTTGTGTCATTGCTGTTTCGCACGAGTGAAACCAGGAGATTACCGCGTAGTGGACCATCATATGCATATGGAGCGCTGGACTGCGCGAGACCACCTGTCGCACGAATATTATTGGTGCTCGTCGTGTAGGGCGTCTCTCACACAGTTATACGATGTGTACGATGATGACTCATGTATACTGTGTGATGAGGTGTGCTACGTAGACGAGTAGTCTTTTTTTTACTGTATCTATTGTATATATTGTACATATTGTATATATGTGTTGTATATATTGTATAGAATAAATTATTTCCTGTCAGTATCATACTGTTTTCGCTGATGTTAACATGTGTGACCCAAACTCTTATTATCCTCAGTATTACAACTGTTTCGATAACCGATTACTAACGTATCGAACATGGTCTGGAGTTCACTCACCCTCATCGCTTGCTGCAGCAGGATTCATTTCCACATCTTCAGACGATACGGTTGAATGTTTCATGTGTGGGGTTAGAATAAACCGATGGCAGCCAGATGTCAATCCGTTACAGGAACATCTACGATGGGCACCACATTGCACTTATGCTCAGCTCCTCGCACCAGGTCCGCGCAGATGTACTGAAACGGAAATGGAGAGGACCTTCTGCACTTGTACTAAATCAAAATGTTTTATTCCTAAAGAAAATCATATATCTGAGTAATACATTTGTACATGTTTCTACATTAATTAAATATATTAACATATCGTTTTCTTTTCTTTTGTGGGTGGGCAAAAAAAAATACAAGTGGGTAAGAGTGGCAACCAGGCCACACGGATGTTATTGTAATTGTGGAACATGAACGCGCGTTAGGTCGCACGGATGGCCTTGTAATTGTGGAACAGGAAAGCGGGGCTTGTGACCTTGGTTTTGTGGTAATGATATGTAATTAGGTCACACGGATAGCCTTGTAATTGTGGAACAGGAAAGCGGGGTTTGTGACCTTGGTTTTGTGGTAATGATATGTAATTAGGTCACACGGATAGCCTTGTAATTGTGGAACAGAAAAGCGGGGTTTGTGATCCTGGTTTTGTGGTAATGATATGTAATTAGGTCACGGCGACCTTGGAAATGTGGGACCTTGGAAATGTGGTGTGTCCCAGAAGTCTTCAATCTTACCTACTCACACATATACACACTCGCACGCAAATAGCTTGTGTGCTAACATGTCGAACTGAAATGGTTGTAGCAACAAATAAAGAGTTAACATACACAAATACATGCACATACACATTGACACACACGCATACTCTCACATAGACACACAAACACGCACAAAAGCACACGCGTACACTCACACACACAATTGCAGAAACCCACACATTCACGTGCGCAATCATCATCACTCGTACCATTCACACATAGACACACTCAAACTCACGCTCACTACGCACAAAGACACACACACACACAGGTATAACCATCCACTCACTCATCATTTCACCCACTCACTCACTCACACACTCACTCACTCATTACTCACCAATATCACTCACTATACTAAAACACTCATTCAATCAACTCACCAGACCAATAACACAAAATTACTCACACATCATAATACTCACTCACAATTAATACAACCATTAAATATCCATCTCAATTGTCTTACAATATCACTGTACTCATACTCAACAACATATCATCATCACATACTCACTCACATACTATAATCAACACAACAATCATCATCAACAAACATTCACTCAAACTTACTACTCAATCACCTTTGTACACAACTACACTTTTATAAAAATTCACTGTATGTCAACTGTCACTCAATATACTCATCATTCTGTAAAAAACTACGGTCGTATAAACAAAATACTAAATTAAACATAATACTAACTCCTAAATACTTACAATATAAAAAAATATCAATACCAACAATTCAAAAAAAAAACAAAATCACATAAAAAAAAATAACAATTAAATCATCACTCACAATCATCACTCACCACTCACTACACCCAATATCACTCACATCTACATAACTCACTTCACATCACATCAGTCAATCACTAACACTCAACAACTCACACCATAAAAAAACTACCACACTCAAACTCACACTCATCACTACTACATAACACCACTTACACTCACTCAACTCACTTACTCACTCACTCATTCACTATTCACCACTCATACCACTCACCATCACTCAACTCACCCATCACCAACCAACTTCACTCACTCATCACTAACTCACACAATCACTCCACTCAACCACACTCACTCACTTACTCACTCATCCCTACTCTCACCAACCACTCACTATACCACCTTACTCTAATTTCTCACTTACCTCACCTACTCACCACTACCACTCACCACTCAACTCACTCCACTCACTCACTCACCACTTACATCTACTCACTCAACCATACCTCACCAACCACTTCACTCACTTCACCTCACTCACTCACCACTCACCCCACTTACTCCACCTTACCACCCTTACTACCACTCACTCACTCACCCCTACTCACTCTCACCTCACTCTACTCACTTACTCATTACCACTACTCCTACTCACTTACCCCACTCACTATAAACCGATGGCAGCCAGATGTCAATCCGTTACAGGAACATCTACGATGGACCACATGAATTACTCACTCTGCACCAGTCAGATGTATAAAGGAAATGAAACCTTCTCACTTGTACTAAATCAAAATGTTTTATTCCTAAAGAAAATCATATATCTGAGTAAACATTTGTACATGTTTCACATTAAAAAAATTAAATATTTTTCTTGTGGAAAAAAAATACAAGGTAAAATAACCAGGCCACACGGATTATTGTAAATTGTAAGAACCGCTTAGTCGACATGGCCTTGTTAATGACAGAAAGGCATTTACCTTGGTTTGTAATGATATGTAATTGCACAGGATAGCCTAATTTGAACAGGAAAGCGGTTTGTGACCTTGGTTTTGTGGTAATGAAATTAATTAGGCACACGGATAGCCTTGTAATTGTGGAACAGAAACGGGGTTTGTGACCTGGTTTTGTGGTAATGATATTAATAGGTCACACATTGCGCTTTTTGACCTTGCTACGGTGGGACCTTGTTTTCGGCGACCTTGGAAATGTGGGACCTTGGAAATGTAGTGTCCCAGAATCTCCAATCTTACCACTAACATAACACACTCACAAATAGCTTGTTCTAACATTCGAACTGAAATGGTTGTAGCAACAAATAAGTTAACATACACAAATACATGCACCACTACACAAACCCAAACCCCCACTACCACCCCCCACCACCCCCAAATCCCAACATCCACCCCCCCCCCCTCCCACCCTCCCCCCTCCCCCCCCCCCCCCCCCCCCCCCCCCCCCATCCCCCCCCCAACCCCCCCACCCCCCCCCACCCCCTCACCCCCTCCCCCCCCCTACCACCCCCACAACCTTCCCCCCCCTACCCCCCCCACCCAACCACCCACCCCCTCCCCCCCAACCCACCCCTCCCCCCCCATCCCCCCCCCCACCCCCCCCCCCCCCCCCCCCCCCCCCCCCCACCCCCCCCCCCCCCCCCCCCCCCCCCCCCCCCCACCCACCCCCCCACCCCCCCCCCCCCCCCCCCCCCACCCCCCCCCCCCCCCCCTCCCCCCACCCCATCCCCCACCCCCCCCCCCCCCCACCCCCCCCCCCACCCCCCCCCCCCCCCCCCCCCCCCCCACCCCCCCCCCCCCCCCCCCCCCCCCACTCCCACCACCACCCACCACCACCCACCCCACCACCCACACCACCACCTCACCACACCCACCACATTGACCACCACCCACGCATACCTCACATCACGACACACAAACACGCACAAACCTACCGACACTCACCACCACACAATTGCCAGAACCACCCACACCATTCACGTGCACCACCACTCATCATCACTGTACCATTCACACATAGCACACACTCAAACTCACTGCTCACCTACGCACAAAGACACACACACTACACACGGTATAACCACTCCACTCACTCCACCATTTCACCCACTCACTCACTCCACACTCACTCACTCCACTCCTCACCACACTCACCTTCACCTCACTTACACCACTCACTCATTACCACCTCACACTCACTCACGCACTACCACTCACCTTACTCACACACTCACTTACCTCACCACTCACCACCCACCACTCATCCCCACTCACTCACCTCACTCACCTCTCACTCACCTCACCAACATACTCACCCACACCACTCACCACATCACTCACCCACCACCACTCACTCACCCACACCTCACTCACTCACCACTTACCACCCTCACTCACCCACCACTCACTCATACTCACCACTCACTCAGCTCACCTCACTCATTACTCACTCACTCACTCCTCGTCTTCACTAATTCACTCACTACTCCACTCACTTACTCACCCTCACCACCACTCACCTCACTCACCTCAGCTCACTCACCCACTCCACTCACCCACTTCACTCACTCCCCTACCCCACTCACCCACTCACCTCATCACATCACTCACTCACACCCACTCACCCACTCACCCACCACTCACTCACCTCACCACTTACTCACTTACACCCCACTCACTTACTCACTCACCATTCACCATTCTCACCATCTACTCACCCACTCCTACCACCCACTCACGCACTCACCACTCACCTCACTCACCTCACCACCACTTCCCACCACCACCACTCACTTTCACTTATCACCCACTTGCTCACCCCTCACTTGCTCACCAACTACTCACTTCACTCACTACTCATTTCTCACCTTACTCACCACCCACCACCCTACTCACCTCACTCACTACTCACTTACTCACTTACCCACTCACCACTCACCATCTCACTCCCACCCCACCTCACCCACTCACCCACTCCTTACTCACTTACCCACTCACCCTTACTCCACCACTCACCCACTCACTTACTCACTTCCACCCACCACTCCACTCACTTCACCCACTCACTCCACTCACCTTACTCCACTCACTCCCATCCACCTTACTCACTCACTCCACTCACCCACTCACCTCCACTCACTTACTCACTCACCCCACTCACCCCACTCACTCACCACTCACTCACTCCCACTTCACCCCACCACCCCTACCCTCACCCCACTCCACCTACTCACCACTCACCTCCCACCCTCCCACTCACCCACTCACCTCACCACCCCACTCACCCCTACTACACCCACTCACCCCACCACCACCACCCCTCACTCACCACTTGCTCACCTCCACTCACCCCTACCCACCCCTTACTCACCCTACTCACCCCACTCACCCACCACTCACCACTCACCACTACCACCACTCACTCACCACCCACTCACCACCACTCACACACTCACCCACTCACCACCACTCACCCACCACCACTCACCCACTCACCCCACTCACCACCACTCACCCACTCACCACTCACCACCACCCACTCACCCCACTCACCACCACCTCACCACCACTCACCCACTCACACTCACTCACTCACTCACCTACTCACTCACTTCACACCACCACTCACACTCACCACCTCACTCACCCACTCACCACTCACCCCACTCACCACTCACCACTCATCCACTCACTCCCTACTCACCACCAATCTACTACCACTCACTCCACCTACTCACCTTACTCACTACTCACCTACTCATCACTCACTTACTCACTTCACTCACCACTCACCTTACTCACTCACTCATTACTCACCTACCACACTCACTACTCTCACCACCACTCACTTCACTCACTCACTCACTTACCACCACTCACCTACTCACACCACACCACTCCATTCCCTTCACTCTCTCACTCACTTCTCACCACTCACTCACCACTTCCACTCACCCACTCACTCACCACTCACTCACATTCATCCACTCTACTCACCCTATCACCCACTCACCACCACTTACTCACCACCTCACCACTCACTCACTCACCTAGCTCACCCACCACCTTCACTCACCCTCACTCACCACTCACCACCACTTCTCACCCACCTCATCCCACTTCACTCACTCACTATTTTCTCACTCTACTCCACTCACTTTCATCTACTCACCCTCCCACTACCACACACTACCCATCACTCACTTACCACACCCCACTTACTCACCACCATACACTCATTCCCACTACTTACATACTCACCCACTACCATACCATACCCTCATTCCCCCCACTCCCACCACTACATTACTGTACTATACCACCCACACTCACACTCACTACATCTATCACATCACACACTTACACCCATACCACTACATCCACCACTCTCTCACTTACATCTCATACTCATACTACACACCACTCATTACTACTTATACTCACTACTCGTACTGCTCACTCACTACTACTTACTGCAATACCACACACAACCCATGTATCCCCCATCATCACTCTGACTGTCACCCATACTTATCACCCAATACCAATTGTATCACTCTCATCACTCTATCCACGAACTTTACTCATTGACTAATACTACCCACTTTTGTATCCCACCTTACAAACTGATATTCACCTTCACTATTACTACTTGTACCATCATTGTCATTTACTCACTTCAACATGTATCACATATGCTAATCATTATTTATTACTCATCATCTTAGTTTGTTATTACAACGTGAGGGTAAACATCGTAGTGATTGGCAATCGACCTTGGTACTGAATAAGGAATGTAGTAAAACAGTATGTCCAACACGAACATGTTTTGAATAAATTTAGATTTCAGTTAGGACTAAGTTTTACAATGAACCATTTGTTATTATCCTTCGGATTTTATTCGCTATATCCTTAATTTATTCATTTTATCGCATTATTACACATTTAAGCTTAATGTGTCTCCCTATAAAGTATCTGCTAGTGAAAAATATTAGGATATGTCTTAATTCATACAATCACGAAATTACTGCGTGTGGCGAAAGCGACATATGGGTATATCTGAGATAGACGGAAATGTAGTAGAATATCAAGTAAACTCGTGTTGCACCTAAACACCTGTTTTAACAAGTCAATGTTGTTTCAGTTATGCATAGTGACCATATTAATGTCTCATGTGGTACTAATACTTTACAAGATGTTAATTCACTCATTTCCCATATAATTTATGTTCCGCGTTAAATATCGTCTTCGCGGGAATAATAGTTCCATTTTATTTCGGCACGTAATTTAACATCCATTTTGTGTAATAATGTTACCACCTTATTGTAGTCCATCATTGCTACTGAATTAGTAACAACAATAAGAAATTATTATTATGAAATGTAGTGGCCTACCGAGTTGTAGACAGTGGAGCTTGATAGTTGTCCCATGCAAATTGTTTAACCTATAAATTGAATTTTGAAATTATCAGTTGTCAATTATCAATACTTAAATTTTGCAATCTAGATGTGAACATGTCTTAAATTATACAACTCTTCTCTAGTTTAGCTGCGTTCGTATCTCTTACCGTTTTCAAAATCCCCATGCAGTTCGTCATTATCTGATTGTATATATATATATATATATATATATATATATATATATATATATATATATATATATATATATATATATATATATATATGTAGAATGAAATGCTTAGGAATATTTTAATACAAATATTAGATTTCCCTAAATGCTACTAAACGCAATATCTATGGCCTGAATATCAATCGGTTTAAATCTCATTGTTAATGTATTATTTTAATTTGTACATGAAATTTAGTAATGAATTCGCATTTAATCTAACAACAAAATTAAAATACTGTATTCATGTATTCATGTTGGTGGCGCATTTGGTAGCGAGCGTGTCAAGATTACATGAGGCCGTGGGTTAGAATCTCTTACGAGGGAAATATTTTTGTTTCTATTAATTTATTATTTATATTGATTAGTGGCATTTTACTATTTACACTAACAATAAATGCTAATCTGGTATTATGTTTCATAGTTTACTATTAAGTTTTGCATATAGTAATTATAGTTATATAGTTTACTTTTATTGCTATATACGCAAACCTAGCAATACGCATATTGTATTATAATACAGGACATATAGTAACTGCTTATAGATTTCGTGAAACACAATTTACTACAACAAAGAAATTTTGATCATGATACAACTAGGGAAATATGGATTTAATTAAAAAACGGTTGATAATCTAATAGAGAAAAGAAGTTAGCTACTCAAGAGGTTTGTCGAAAAGTAACAAAAGTATATATCACTTCCATATTGCGGTAAAACATCGCAAGAAAATTAAAACAATTATACACAAATGCATACAATGCAAAGTACTTTAGAAGTAATAGTGACACATTTAGGGTTGTTTTGCGCAAATTTTATTTGTTTAAATTTATACAATTGTACCTATACCTCCACAATTTGTTGGAAATTCTATTTTATAAAACCTTGTAAAAGTTAGTTTGCAAATAAACTTATTAAAGCAAACATCTCAATTAAAATCAAGAGTTTCTTGCTATCTCGAAAATAATTATATATCTATCAACCAGGGTATTTTTTAATGCTAAAAATAAAAACATATCCAATGAAACTACAGAATTTCCAAGTACTTTGATACTAAAAATTATGTAACTTAATTTATCAATATGTACATGTGCGAAAATGTTTACAATTTTTCTTAATCAATCCTAGTGTTTTAAAGTTATTTATATATTTAAATTATACCTAAAAACGTACTGGTGGTAAGAGGAATTCTAAAATCTTCAAATCGAATAATCAGTGCAAACAGAAATCGCATATTAAGAAGCAATCAATCAATTTAAGATACAATGCAGTCTGGTCTGTTCCACTCTGCATATCAATTGAGGAATATAAATTCTAATCCTAAGTTTCCTATCTTATTTCATTTACTAACATCCTTGCAAAAACTTACAGTACAATGGGTAAACAATTAAATAAGTTAAGTGAAACAAAAGGAAGGTTAAAAAAAAACTTAGGGCTGTTTGAACAATTTTTAAACAATTTAAATATTAATGATATTAATGATCTAGTAATTCAAAATCTAAAAGCACGTTTAGATATGATCACACCTATTTGTGACAGTTTTAATAAGATACAAGACGAAATTGACGAATCAAAAAGGGATGGTGATGACATAGAAATTGATGATAGGGAACAACTTCAAAATGCATATTTTGATTTAGTTAATAGAGCTGAATTAATTTTATGTAATTATTCTACATTGCAAGCTAATGTCGTTGAAAATAAACCGGTAATTTCGGGTTCTAAAAACAATTCTAAATGTGTAAAACTGCCGACAATTAATCTGCCTTCTTTTGATGGAACTTTAAACATTGGTACGAATTTTATGACTCCTTTAATTCTTTAATACACATTAATTACGAATTTAGTAGTGTTCAAAAATTAAGTTGTCTAAAAGGTGCGCTTAGGGGCTAGCCACTAAATCTCTTAAAGAGCCTAGAAATCACAAATCAAAATTACTTCATTGCTTTATCCATTTAAAAAAACGCAATGATAACAAACGTCGTCTAATTAACAATCATGTTCAATTATTATACGTTTTTGTTATGAACGAATAAGTTCAAAGGTAAATATGTAATTAAAAATTATTATTAATTTTATTAAATACATAAATAAAAAGTCTACCTCTAGTAGGATTTGAATCTACGACCTGTACTTTGCTAGAGTACCGCGCTAACCTACTGCGCCATCAAGGTTCAAGCCCCAATCGATGTAAATTTTGTCTTTATGTAAGTAGGACTGATGTAAATTCTAAATATTATGAGATACTATCAAATTACTTATATTAATGGAATGTGAGCCTGCAATATCGCAAGGATTCACACATACCAAAGCAACTTGACTAATATTAAATTATTACAAGTTTTTGTTATGAACGAATAAGTCCAAAGGTAAATATGTTCTACATACATAAAGATAAAATTTACATTGATTGGGGCTTGAACCTTGATGGCGCAGTTGGTTAGCGCGGTACTCTAGCAAAGTATAGGTCGTAGGTTCAAATCCTACTCGAGGTAAACTTTCTATTTATGTATTTAATAAAATTAATAATAATCATGTTAAATGTTTACTTGAAATTGTACCAATAACACGCGAATCTCACGTAGCTTTAAGAAATTTAATAGATATAACGGAAACAAATATTCAATGTCTCAGGTCGTTAGGTCAAGAAGTTCATACGTGGCACGCGTTAATAGTTCCCATTCTTATAAGCAAACTGGATTTCAATACATTTAAATGATGGGAGCGAAATTGCAAAATAATTAAAATTTTAACGATTCTATTCCCACATTGGACAACTTTTCAGAATTTTTAAACAATAAACAAGGTAATAAAATACTTATCTTTTTTGGTTTTTTTAACGGTGTATTTTAAATTATACAATCTAAACGTTTCGATAACACTTACGTCAATAGTAATATCTATTAAAAACCCAAAAAAGATAAGTATTTTATTATGTGTGATAATGATGAAAGTTTACATTTTCATAATGAACATGGTACATTACAGTTTATTTGTAATATGAAACCAAACGAGCAAAACAGATCAAAATCGCATCAAACTCCAAAAATGAAATCGTTTTCTGCCATACGTGAAGTGATATAAAATAATTGCAAAGGAAACCATTTCATGCGATATTGTGAGACATTTTTTAATTTAAATGCTATCGAACGAAATAATCGTGTTAAGCAATTAAAAGTGTGTTTAAATTGTCCAGATTGTAGATCTGAAAATTCATCTAAAAAAATGTAACAAACGCCAGCATACATGTCTTCACTTCTCATCTCCTGCAGATGAAACAAACGTTTTAAGTTGCCTTTCAAATTCTTATGATAATCCAATTTTATTATCGACTGCAAGAGTTAGGGTCTCTGATATTGACAATAATACGTACGAGGCTAACGTTTTAATTGATTCTGCGTCACAATCAAATTTTATTACAGCGAATTTGTGTGAAAAATTAAATTTGCAACCAAAACCGATTAACATTAATGTCAAAGGTATCAATCAAGGATCAATAAAAATTTTGCATAGTGTTGGATTAAAAATTAAAACTTGCGCAAATAATTTTGAAATTAGTATTTCAGGTTTAGTTTTACCAAAAATTGCCAATAATTTACCTCTGAAATCATTTGACTTCAAACTAGTAAAGGTGCCGTTGAATGTAAAATTAGCCGATCCGACATTTTTTAATTCTAAACAAATTGATATATTAATTGGTGCAAATGTTTTTTATAATTTACTATGCGTTGGGCAAATCAAAGGCCGTAACTCACCTACTCTGCAAAAACCAGGCTAGAGTGGATTTTATCAGGGTCGGTAGTTAAAGCAAATCAAACATCTCAAACTTCATGTTATCGTTACTTTAACGGATTTACACGATTTTATCGTTCACATCATTCTGTAATTAGTGAATCTAGTGAATCAACTGCACTCCGAGTAGTATTTGACGGCTCATGTAAGTTGGAATCAGGTTTATCTTTAAACGAAATTCAATGTACAGGACCAATCATGCAAGATAATAGTTTTGCTATAATTTCCAGATTCAGAACTTATTCGTACATTTTAACGGTAGACCTAGAAAAACTGTACCGTTGTGTTCGGGTACACCCCGATGATCGATCGGAAATATCAAGGTATTGTATGGCGGGATAATATTACTGAGGAATTAGAGCATTATGTTTTGAACACGGTAACCTACGGTACCACGTCAGCATCTTTCCTCGCTATAAGGTCTTTTAATTCAATTTGCTAAAGAAAACGAGCGGTAATTTCCAGTGGAAGCTCGTATTATAACACAAGAGTTTTACGTCGATGATATCATTACCGGTTCGCATTCAATTACAGAATTAGTGCAAATCAAAAATAATATTACTATAAGTTTTTGTTATGAACGAAGAAGTTCAAAGGTAAATATGTAATTAAAAAAAAAACAGTTCTACATACATAAAGACAAAATTTACATCGATTGGTGCTTGAATCTTGATGGCGCAGTTGGTTAGCGCGGTACTCTAGCAAAGTACAGGTCGTAGGTTCAGATCCTACTCGAGGTAAACTTTTTATTTATGTATTTCATAAAATTAATAATAGTTTTTAGATACAAAAATAATATTGTTCAAATACTGAGTACAGCTGGTTTTCAATTGCGAAAATTGACTAGCAATTCGGATAAGGTAGTGCCTAATTCAAATTTTACCAAGGCATTTAGTAACAAAGTTTAAAAAACGCTTGGCATTCGGTGGGATCCTAAAAAGTATTCAAATTCTTACGAACTAAATTTTAACAATCCAGGTTTTAGTCGTATCACAAAACGAACTATATTATCAATTGTAACCCAAATATACGACCCATTAGGCTTGCTTGCCCCTATTATAATCACAGCAAAGTTCATAATTCAGAAATTATGGCAACAGAAACTGGAATGGGATGAGTCGGTTCCTATTGATATAAAAACTAAGTGGTTGACTTTTCAAGACAATTTAAAGTATATTAAATCGATCTCAATACCACGTGGTTGATTATCCTAAGCACATTGAATTACACACGTTCTCTGACGCCTCTGAAAGAGGTTACGGGGCCTGCATTTATATTAGGTCTGTGGACTCCAATAATAAAATTTCAGTTTACTTACTAGCAGCCAAATCAAGAGTTGCTTCTATTAAATTTGTATCGCTTCCGAGATTAAATGACGCCGTATTAGCAGCCCAATTAAGCAAACAATTTAGGGATTGTTTATGGTTAATAATCAGTAAAGAATATTTCTGGCGCGATTCTCAAATAGTATTGCATTGGATCAATTCGCCGTTAAACAAATTAAAAACGTATGTCGCCAATCGGGCTTCTGAAATAACTGAATTAACAGATGCCAACAATTGGCATTAAATTAAGTCATCAGATAATCCTTCCGACTTGATCACAAGAGGAGTCATTTAACCTCAATTAGTAGACTTAGGGTTTTGGTGGCAAGAGCCATTGTAGCTCTTACAAGATTCCGATTATTTTCCAATCATATCCGTTAAACAGTTTCCTACAATAGATATTCACGAGTTACGTAGGCATACCGTAACGTTAACAGCACTAAAGTGTAAAAATCAATTTCCAATTGAGGATTAGTCATGCATCGAAGGTTGAAAGCGAATATTTGCATTATGTTTAAGGTTTAAACATAACTGCCTTGTTTTAAAATCTAATAATTTTTGGGAAATTTATCAACAGCTGAGATAAATAATACGTTAATAATTTTAGTAAGGCAAGTTCATGCTATTGTATTCTACAAGGAACTTAAAAGGTTAAAGGGTAAACAACCACTAAATCCCAAAGAAATATTTATGTCTGCACCCTTTCTAGATTCACAGGGCATAATAAGAGTTGGCGGACGATTGCGACTTTCAAAATTAAGTTTTAATAGACGTCATCCTATATTACTTCCTAAGCAACATCATTTTAGTAACCTCGTATTAACTAATACACACTTTTACTGAGTACTGTGCGAGAACAATTTTGGCCAGTGTGTGGAAATAGTCTAGCAAAAAAAATAGTCCGGCAATGTGTACCATGTAATGTTTTAGATATAATGTACAAAAAATTGCACCCCTTATGGGTATGGTTCCGAAAGGCAGAGTTACAGCTAAGTATCCATTTCATTCGGTAGGCGTAGACCTTGCTGGTCCTTACTTAATTAAAGACAAATTAGGTCAAGGAAATAAAATTATGAAGGCCTACATTTGTTTATTTTTTTTCCTATCAATAAAGGAAGTACATTTAGAGCTATTGAGAAATTTAACAAGAATTGGTTTTTTTTATCAGTTTTAAAGGGTTTCGTTGCACGTCGTGGGAAATCCCTACATATATACAGCGATAACGCTACAAATTTTGTAGGTGCGAATAATGAGTTGCTGAAACAAAGTAATACTTTAAATCTCGCATCCAACGGAGGCGCAGAATGGCATTTCATTCCTCCTAAATCCCCGCATTTTGGTGGATTATGGGAGGCCGGAATTAAAAACATGAAGCACTATTTAACCCTTTCCGTACGGTTGTCGTGTATACGCGACACTGAAGAATTGTGCCGCACGGGCGGCTGTCGTGTATACACGACAGTATATTTACTGTCTTCCTGGACGGCTGTCGGTACGTATACGACATGTATAAATTATATACTTTACACACAGACTGCTGTCGTATACGTTCCGTCACTAAAGCACTTTCTACTCAGGCGGCTGTCGGGTATAGCCGACACCGTCGATCATAGACGACATCCGGCGATGCGGTAAGTTCGGTTGGTATTCGCGCCAGTATTGCTTAGAATGTCGTCAGAAGCGCATGCTGGTCCCTCTAGGACCTCTGAACGGTGCAAAAAAAAACAAAATATAGTGACCACTGTTGTTTAAGTGAATTGGACATCAATAACATTTTAAAAAGTTTGTGTGACGAAAGTATATACGTAAGTGATGATGAGCCGTATTCGGACAGCGGTAGTGGGTATCTTCCCCAATCTGATAGTGAAGATAAGGGATTGGAAAGCGAAGTAGAAGAGCAAGATGACGATAACAAAGGTCATGATAGCAACGGTGACGAAGAAAATTTAGAAGATAGTTCAGAGGATATTGAAAATGTGGAAATAAGTTGGAATCAAATGGAATTTCTTCCTACAAGGCACGTGTTTGACGATACTAACAGTGGGTTAAAAAATGATAATCTTTTAAATGAAACGCAGCAAGCAAACTACTTCTTAAATTTATTCACAGAAGAAATTGCCGGTAATATTGTAGTTGAAATTAATCGGTATGCCCGGCAACAAAAAGCCAACAATTGGAAAGATATAGACATGCCTGAGTTGTTCGTTTTTATAGCCTTAACATTATTAATGCCCCACACGAAAAAATCAGATATAAAGGATTATTGGTCCAAAGATACTTTGATTAGCACTCCTTGTTTTAGAGAACACTTGAGCCGCGACAGGTATCTTAAAATATTACAATACTTGCACTTTTCCAACAACGAGGAAAGAGACCAAAATGACCGTATGCATAAGGTAGGAACTATATTGGACATGATAAAATCACAATTTCAGAGTCAGTTTTATCCTTTTGAAAACCTCGTCGTTGACGAGAGCATGGTTTTATTTAAAGGGCGGTTATCCTTTAAACCATATATTCAAACCAAAAAGAACCGCTTTGGAATTAAGTTGTATGTTGTGTGCGATTGTGAAACCGGCTTCGTTTTAGACTTTCTGGTGTATGTGGGAAAAAATACCAATATTAACATAATCGACAATCTTGGTTCTTCTGGCTCTACGGTAGTCAAACTTCTGGAGCCATATTTAAATAAAGGCCACTCTTTTTACAGTGACAATTATTATACCAGCCCCTCTTTATCGATATATCTGTACAAACACAAAACCAATTCATGCGGAACTGTCCGTCAAAACAGAAAGCAAATGCCTGATTTTAAGAAAAAACTGAAAAGGGGGGAAGTTGAATACAGAAGTAGTACGAATATGTTGGCTGTAAAATGGAAAGACGGGCGGGAAGTGGTTCTGCTCACAACTTTTCATGCGAATGAAATAGTTACTCTTCAAAAAATAGACAGAGTAACGAACGAATTCAAAAAAAAGCCCCTATGTGTGATTGAGTATAATAAACACATGATAAGCACCACTGATTCCACACGGAAAAACATTAAGTGGTATAAAAAGCTATTTTTTCACACGCTGGATATATGTATGTTGAATGCTCATGCAAAACACCAAGCGAGATCCATTTCCAAAATTTCGTCTGGAAGTTATTCGACAAATATTAGAAAGGTTCCATTCAAATTCTTTTTTTTTCCATAAACATATTTCTTTGTCTGTAGGTATCCAACAAGAAAACCCAAACAGCACCACGATGAAGTTGGTAATGCTAGATTGTTCGAGAGACATTTTCCAGTTGAAGTTGCTCGCAAAGATGGAAAATATCAAGTAAGGAGATGCAAAGTTTGTGCCCAAAGTAAAAAGCGGAAGGAGACCAAAATTATGTGCAGAGAGTGTAATGTTGGTTTATGTATCACTTGTTTTACAACGTATCATACAAAAAAAATTCTAGGTTACGAAAAGTGTTTCTCATATTTGTTAGTTTCGTTTTTTCTTTGTTTCTGTTCTTTTTTACTTCTAGATACCTATATTTTTCATTTTGATAATTAAAACATAAATTTTTCTATAATCGTATACGTTTTTATTGTTTTACTACTAAATAACGCAAGATTCCGTAGTGACGGAAATAGACGACAGCCGCCTGTGAGGCACGGAAAAAACTCCCGTCTGTGTGGAAGTAAAACTCCGCCGATGTTGCCGTACGGAAAGGGTTAATGCGTATATTAGGTAACACACCTTCGATATTTGAAGATTTTTATACCACAATCACTCAGATTGAGTCGATTTTGAATTCTAGACCATTGACGCAACTGACTGACGACCCCAACGACCTGGACGTACTAACACCCGCCCATTTCCTTATAGGTCGTTCCTTCTCCAGTACTACTGAACTGTCCTTAACTTCTATATCTGAAAATAGATCAAATCGTTATCAATACCTGCAAAGGGTTACACAACATTTTTGGTCTAAGTGGTCCAAGGATTACCTTAACGAGCTACAACAAAGGCAAACGTGGAAGCGAAGCACGCAACATCCTATCAACGTTGGTGGTATTGTACTAATAAAGGAAGACTACTTACCTCCATCCAGATGGCTTCTTGGTCCTGTGCAGAGGTTATTTCCTGGCATGGACAACATAACCCGTGTTGTGTTAGTGAAGTGAGCTAGTGGAGGGCTGAAGATATCGGTTACAATGTTATGTCCGTTCCCAGCTAACTAAATCTGCAAATTAATAATATTGGTTTTTTCCTTTGAATTCAGCATTATATTACTTACCCCATTGTATTATATGTTACGTTTGTTAAGGATCTTGAATGCATTGCATTATGATTATGTTGGAAATTTTTTATTGTTTGTAATATGCACTGAATTAATTTAACTAATTTGTTATAACTTATATAATCATGCGTATATTGTTTAAAACCCCCAGGAGATTTCAAGGGGGGCGGCTATATTTAGCACAAATTTTATTTGTTTAAATTTATACAATTGTACATAGATTGTACTATCAATACCTCCACAATTTGTTGGAAATTCTATTTTATAATATCTTGTAAAAGTTAGTTGCCAAATAAACTTATTGAAGCAAACATCTCAATTAAAATCAAGAGTCTCTTGCTACCTCGAAAATAATTAAATATCTATCAACAAGGGTATTTTTTAATGCTAAAAACAAAAACATATCCAATGAAACTACAGAATTCCAAAATACTTTGACACTAAAAATTATATAACTTAATTTATCAATATGTACATGGTGTCCAACTAAGAATGCGAGGTACTGTATCTGGGAGACTATCCATCGTAGAGGCTTGCGCAAAAAAAAAGTTATACTAAAACGGCCAATACAAAAACCTGGAAAATATTTTCAAGTTTCTGAAATGGCCTCTAGGGGGCGCAACTGCAACCTTGAATCTAAAAAAGTGATGTTTGTGTGAATTCTGCTATATTAACCTAATAAAAAAATAACTGATCTTTAAAGTCGAGCATAATCTGAATTTTTTTGTTTAGCACTTTTTGACGTATGTCTAAAAATAAAGTTGTGGCGGGTATTCAAAGGTTTCCTTAAATAACCCTCTGTATCTTCGAAAATCCCTTAAATTTTTATTTTTTTTAAACCATATTCTTCTGGAATTGTTTCTATTATGTAAGTTGTGGCCCTAAAAAGGACCGATTCAAAGGAGGAAGGTTTTTAATGCCCCCGTAAATGCTCGAAATGCTGACCATCACGCCCTATGCATTACTGAAGCCTCTCATGACTAGACAAAGCTGCAGCTTCAATTTCGGCTCTCGGTATGTTACATATTGCGTTACGAATCCGGTTTTTCATATGTTCTCAAGTACTAGGTTGAGTCCGAAACACGATGTCCTTTAAGCGCCCCCATAAATAAAAATCGAGGCAAGTTAAGTCTGGCGATCGCGGAGGCCATGGAAACAGACTTCCTCTTCCAATCCACCGCTGTTGAAATACTGCATTAATATGCTCTCGCACATTAATAGCAAAATGTGATGGGCAATCATCCAACTGCAAAAACAATTTTTGCCTTGTTTCCAGAGGCACATCTTCCAACAATAACGGTAATTGATTGGCCAAAAAGTCAATAAATACATTTCCATTTAGGGGTTACTCGAAAAATATGGCCCAATAGTTCTGCCTCCCAGTATGCCATACCATACATTTAAACTCCAACGTCCTTGGCGCTGAACTTCACGCAACCAATGGGGATTTTCTGCAGACCAATGATGCGTATTGTGCAGACTGACTCTCCTGTCACTACTGAAGGTGGCTTGATCGGTTCAAAGAATTTCAAATAAAAATTTTCTATTTTCGCGTATCATGCCTAACATCCAATGGCAATAGCCTAACCTTCGATCAAAATGTTCCTCTTTCAAGGCCTGATGCAAAACGACATGATATGGGTGCATTCTTAAAGTAATTAAGAAAAGTTTAAACGAATACCTATATATTTTGATGGCCATTAGAACTTACCTATGGTCCTTCAAAATATTTTGAACCGTTGTCCGTGATATGCCCAACTCAGTAGATAATGCTCTTGTGCTAACATGAGGATTGCCTTCAATATAGCCCAGTACACGGTTAATATCTTCTTGTGTTCTTCCAATTTTTTGCCGTTGAAACTTAGGCCGAAAGCTACAATTGGCTCGTAAATTCGCCACTAATCGGGGAAACACTCTTACATCGCAAGGACGCCGATTTGGATATCGATCCGCGTAAACTCTTTTAGCTACTGCGGCATTCTGAAGACATTCAAAATAAACCACAAGTATATGAACAGCTTCATTATTCGTAAAACGCATTTTGAAAGCACCAAAATTGCTCAAAGTAACGCGAAAGTATTGACAACTATTGACAATTTGAGGATTTTGTATGTTTTGTTTAGGTATCTGTTTCCATTGCCTGCTTCTATTAATTGTATTTTTCGTATATATAGATAGTGAATATGCATTTAAGCAAACAAAAAATAGGCCTTTCGTATAACTTTTAGCATTGCTTACTTGCCCGTAGTAATTTCAAAAAGGGTGATTTTATTCTGGTGAATAAATTTACAAACATTTAAAATCGCAATTTCTAGGTAACCTATTCAGAGACGAAATTGAAGCTGCAGTTTTGTCTATCCATGAGAGGCCTCAGCAATGCACAGAGTGATGGTCAGCATTTCGAACATTTACGGGGGCATTAAAAACCTTCCTCCTTTAAATCGGTCCTTTTTAGGGCCACAACTTACATAATAGAAACAATTCCAGAAAAAGTAGTTACAAAAAATAAAAATTTAAGGTATTTTCGTATAAAATTTTCTTTGGCCGATATTTTAGGTTAGGAACAAGATATCGAGATGCGGTTTTCGCGAGCTTGTTTAGGCATCATTTAGCTACTTGTTCATGAAAAAATTCAAACCAATGCATTTAATTTTTTTGCGAAAATTAACCGTTTCTGTCGGAATGTCGAAAAAAGCCCTCTAGCGACGACATTTGAAACTAACAAAACTTTAAATAATATAACATTTGTAGCCCAAGAATAGCTGATTTCAACGCGCCCAAGTTTGTTAATATCGGCTTAGCCGTTTCGAAGATACAGAGGGTTATTTAAGGAAACCTTTGAATACCCGCCACAACTCTATTTTTAGACATACGTCAAAAAGTGCTAAACAAAAAAGTTCAGATTATCATCGACTTTAAAGATCAGTTATTTTTTATTAGGTTAATATAACAGAATTCACAGAAACATCACTTTTTTAGATTTAAGATTGCAGTTACGCCCCCTAGCGGCCATTTCAGAAACTTGAAAATATTTTCCAGGTTTTTGTATTGGCCGTTTTAATATAACTTTTTTTTGCGCAAGCCTCTACGATGGATAGTTTCCCAGATACAGTACCTCGCATTCTTAGTTGGCCACCCTGTACATGTGCAAAAATGTATACAATTTTTTTTAATCAATACTAGTGTTTTAAAGGTTTTGTTATTTACATATTTAAATTATACTTAAAAACGTACTGGTGGTAAGAGGATTTCTAAAATCTTTAATGTGTATAGTAAACTATAACCGATATTTATCTATGAATTAAACATATTTAACACTTTCCTTCTTGTTAACTCTAAAAGCTTTAAGTTCTTCAATATTAGGTGATACACAATTAACTTGACACACTATTTTATAGCGTTGAAGTAGGTCAGTATCATCTAAACTAGATGTTCTTTAACAAATTCTCATATTTTGGAGAGGATCAAACATAAAAGGTGTTATGAGTTTTGAGATACCTGTTCAATTTACAAGGCGGTGAACAATAGTGAGCCAAGATTACTTACTCGTTGTACACGTAGGATCGAAAGGAGACGATACCATAGTACACACCTGTAAAAACTCTCTGCATTTTAGATGTGATACAATCTACTTTAAAATACTTTTATGGAAACAAGGAGTTCAGCTTACAATAACCGCCAAATTACCAGAATTGGAATTCACAATTACGTTTGTGTGGGTGTCCTATCAAACACTCAGTAAAAAATTAAATGCTAATTACTGCTGCACAAGTAAATGAATTAGTACTAGTTTATATCATCAACGAATACTTGACTTCAGGTTTTAGATGGCCTTGTACTAACCATTCAACAGCTTTAGGAATAATTAAAAGAATTGGAATTGTGTAACTACTAAATACCGTTTTCGTGTCACCTTTTTACCAAATAAGTATAGCTTAATTTGTACCAGATCTGGAAATATCCGTCGATCAACGAACAGTTAAATGTATTTGGTGAGACAAATTAATTTTTCATGTACACTTTCAATAAACAAATATTGTTATTTTAAGAAAAATCAAAATCTTGCCATAAAAATTAATAAATCTGACAATAGGAAAATTTGACGTATAATTCAGTATTTGTTACAGTTTACATTGGAAATGGTGTAATTGAACAAACATATTTAAACTTTTTAATGATTATGGTATCTCATAAAATACACCATTCGATAGATAGCTTCATATCGTCCCGAAAAATATAAAACTCGACCATCCGAGTCTCTTTCAACTTTTTTATCGACCCTTAATACGATACTTATCGATCTTAATTCGTAATATACAATAAAATTAACTCATGTCACAAAAAGTGTTAAGTTTAATTATACTCATTCTCTAAAATAAAACAAACTAAAAATTAAATTCAAAGTATAATTATTGCCATTTATCATAACCTAAGTCTAAAGTAGGGAACAAATTAATAATTTCACTTTTGTATGATATATTTTTGTGCTTCTTGTTATTATAAAAGAAGATTATACAAAGTAGAAAGCAACGAGGAAAGTTAAGTGACGAAAGTATTTAAAATAAAAGAGCTTATATTAAGTATTTGTAATGACATTTTCTTACTTGAAAAGGTTTTCATAGTGCAACTTTTTTAAGTAGATAAATAATTGTATTATTATTTACTATTTCTCACTAATCTAATGAATTGGAATAAATCATTTAACCTCGTGGTTTGCTACGTAACTATTAATATTAGTATAATGTGGAAATTTTCATAAAATGAAACTGTGGGATGCCTCATTATTATTCAAGATTTGGGTGGTCTTTACAGGATTACTTCAATTTAATAGCTTTTAAGGAAGTTGGTTACTTACACTTAACTTTCATAAAGTAATATATAAAGGAACTGGAGCGTGTGTAGATTTAATGCAAATATGTTCTAGATGAACAAAAATGCATTTTTCTTGTTGATATGTTTATTTAAAACATTATACGTTCTATTCACACTGAATGCTAGACTACATAAAGAAATAATAAGAGACAAATTCAGAAAGTCTTCCAAAGAGGTAATAATGTGATTCTACCTATTTAATTTCTTAGGTACAGACGACATATAAAACTGTTTCCTTGAAAAATCTGGAACACTGGAACTGTGACAGGATCTGTAACAAACAAAATACACCCACGTACCACACAAAATTAAAAAACACCGAACGCGTTTCGATAGCTACGCTATCATCATCAGCAGTCGACCAGGGCGAATTAAAGAAAATTTCTAACATATATACCAGCATGGAGTAACGCTTCGTTGCTTATCTGTTGAAAGTGAAAGTTATGAAAGTTTAATGAGTTCTGAGTAACCTAGAGGTCCTTGATCACCATTATTTATTAGAATTTGTTTGTTTTTGAAGATTTCTAAACTTTCATAACTATCAAGTTCATGCTTATTACTAACATGTTTGACTAATGATACCATATCTACTACATGATTTTTATCAAACATATGTAGGGCTAGGGCAGACAAATCTTTAGTTCGCCCTAGTCGACCGCTGATGGTGATAGCGTAGCAATCGATACGCGTTCGGTTTTTCTTAATTTTGTGTGGTACGTAG
The DNA here is from genome assembly GCA_036346205.1 of Vesta saturnalis. NCBI lineage: Eukaryota > Metazoa > Arthropoda > Insecta > Coleoptera > Lampyridae > Vesta > Vesta saturnalis. The sequence goes on from JARFJB010001099.1 coordinate 1,872,803, forward strand.
GTGTATTTTGCTTGTTAAAACTGATTCCAGTGAGAATTTTACTTAATTAAAAATGTTACCTAAACAGTACGAATTTTAGAGTATAAACTATTATAATAATGTAATAAAAACTTAAAGATATGTAAAAGTAGATTAGAATTTATATTAAAACGATATACTAAAATGCGCATTTAGATTAACGTTATCGTAATATGATTAATTTCTACTTAGTACAAATAGCGAAGCCTATTACGATATGGGTAAATTAGGAAAAACCCATGAAAATTTATTTAGCCACTGCAACTTAATTTATTGTACGTCCGCCCGGAAATATTTACGTTCTAATCTTCAAACCGTAACGATAAGTACCGTAGTACTATATATATATATATATATATATATATATATATATATATATATATATATATATATATATATATATATATATATATATATATATATATATATATATATATATATATATATATATATATATATATATATATATATATATATATATATATATATATATATATATATATATATATATATATATATATATATATATATATATATTTATGTATATGTGTGTGTTGATCGGCATAGCTCTTCTGGTCTCCAAAAGACCGTTTGTTGCAAAACGACGTTTCGGCAAAGTCATGTTCTCCATCCTTACTAACTGTCTGCTCCTGCTTCGAGTTACTTGAACTGAACCTGTTGTGTGTGCTGCTGCTTATCTACCCTATTGCTTTCATTCATTGCATTCACTGCTTGTACTACTTTCAGTGCTTTCGCTGCTTTCACTACCTTCACCGATTTGATTGTTTGCTTGCCTGTTTTCACTTGTTCTTTTGTTGATTCTGTTTGAGGTGTTGTGGATTTCAGTTGTCTAGGAATTAATGATGTTTTCCATATTGATGGTAGTCTCATAGCATCGTCTCTTGTGTTGAGATTATATGGGTGTTTCACAAACTCTATGGCTTCTCTGGCAATTCTAGTTGTAAAGTTCTCGATGCTTTCCAAAGATTTGGCGTCCTCAAATTTAATTTTGTGTCGTGCTGTGGTTACGTGTTGGGCCATGGATGATGTCGTTTGAACTTTTTTAACCGCGTTTTTGTGTTCTTCTATCCTTGCGCTGATTTTTCTGTTGGTCTGTCCAATATACGATAGCCTGCAGCCTCCACATGGAATCTCGTATACTCCTTGACTCTCCAACGAGATCTTGTCCTTAGGATTTCTTAAGATCGAATGAATTTTTCGATACGCCGTGAAAGTTGTATAGATTTTTGTTTTCAATAATACGGCTAATCTTGTCCGTTGTCCCTTTGATGTATGGTAGGTATGCCGTGCCAGTTTTAGGATCAGCTTGCTCTTTGTATTCTCTACTTGAAGGCCTCATAATCCTTTGTAAGTCGTTGTGGTGGAATTCATTTCTAATCAAAGACTCTCTTATTTTCGTCATCTCTTCTTTGATGTTGTCGGCGTCTGCTAATTTCTTCGATCGATTGACCTGCGTCTTGATGACAGATTTGGGTTAGCTTGGATGATGCGATTTAGCGTTGATGTGTCTGTCCGTGTGGGTAGGTTTCCTGCAAACCATGTGGCCTATGCGTCCGTCTTCATTCTTCTTAACTCGCACGTCCAGAAACCGTAACTGATCATTTTGTTCTATTTCCATTGTGAACTTCATATTCGTGCGCACTTTGTTGTTGTCCAAAAATACACTAAGTTTTTCCAGTCCGTGCCTCCAGATGACAAATGGACAATCTAGGTATCTCAACCACAGCGTAGTGAGTGTAGTGCTTTCTCTTCAAACTCTTGCATGAATAGGTTTGCAATGACTGTAGATAAAGGAGACTACATTGGTTCTCCTGCTTTCTGCTTGTAACGGTGTTCATTGTACATAAAATAGGTATTAGTTAGACAGTGTCTAGTTAAACCTATTATATGGTCAGCCGGTTTATGCCTCCTTTCGATGGTCTCAAGTGTCTCGTCGACTGGTATATTTGTGAATAGTGATAATATATGGAAGCTGACTAGGAGCTCTCCTGATTTAATCATGTGCTGTTGCAGAATCTCAATGAAATGGTCGGCGTCTTTCACGTAAGATATAGCCTTGTTAGTGAGTGGCTGTAGTGACTTCACAAGGTACTAAGCTAGCGCTTGTAGCGGTGATCCAACAGAACTAAAAATCGGCCGTTGTGGGGCACATCAACAACGTGCTCATAAATATCAAGTTCACAATGGAAATAGAACAAAATGATCAGTTACTGTTTCTGGACGTGCTAGTTAAGAAGAATGAAGACGGACGCCTAGGCCACACGGTCTACAGGAAACCTACGCACACGGATAGATACATCAACGCCAAATCGCATCATCATCCAAGTCAACTCAAATCTGTAATCAAGACGCTGATCAATCGATCGAAGAAATTAGCGGACGCCGACAACATCAAAGAGGTGACAAAAATAAGAGGGGCTTTGATTAGAAATGGATTCCACCACCACGACATACAATGAAATCTGAGGCTTTCAAGTAGAAAAGACAAAGAGCCTGCTGATCCTACAACTGCCACGGCATACCTACCATACATCAAAGTAACAACGGACAAGGTTACCCGTATTCTTAAAAAACATAAAATCGATACAACTTTCACGGTGTATCGAAAAATTCATTCGATCTTAAGGAATCCTAAGGACAAGATCTTGTTGGAGAGTCGAGTGTACGAGATTCCACGTGGAGGCTGCGGGCTATCGTATATTGGACAGACCAACAGAAAAAAGCGCAAGAATAGAAGAACACAAAACACGGTTAATAAAATTCAAACGACATCATCCTTGGGGAAACACGTAACCACAACAGGTTAAAAAATTAAATTTTAGGACACAAAACTTTGGCAAGCATCGAGCACTTTACAGCTAGAATGATCATAGAAGCCATAGATGTTGAGAAATGCCCACATAATCTGAACAGAAGAGACAATGGTCTAAGGTCACCATACATATGGAAAACATCGTTAAACAGAATCAAAAACTTATAACCACATTTAATTTTGATACAAATCAGCAGGATCATAATTAAAAAAAAAACACTCAGATAAATTTAGAATTATCTCCTGAGTGAACACGCTAGCATTACAATATAATAGATACAAAAAAATCAAACCTGAATGTCGAAAGTCAAACGCACACAAAACAAAAAAATACACCGGAATTTATTAAATTTTGTCCACCACAGCAAAATAAAATGCTCAAGAGTTTACCTTATATTTGTTATACAGACACCTCTGGTACCTAGAGGTGAACTCGGAGGCCGAAATGTGACCTTGGTTGATACTGCACTAGGTTCTTCCAGCATGACTTAACTCGTGAATATTTTTCCTTTCAATACGTTTGATTGATTTAGAATTGGTTGTAATTGCACTAATATTTAAACTTCCATAAGCTTCGACCACGTTACTCTACTATATCCAAGTTCAAACTAACACTAATTTAAAATCTTAAAAGAACGGAAAGCTTTTAATTTACAGTAGTTCGTATTATTTGTTTGAAGTCGGCAGTTTACGCAAAAGTTATCATTTAATCCAGGAACTTGTTACTTTAATCCGCAATACAAAACCCAAACTACGAAACAGCAGGTCCATAGAACATGGTTAAGCACTCCGAAGAACACGAAAACCACTTATTTGTCCAAATACGTCATCATGATAAGCGATACACAACACAAAAAAATAACTTAGGTATGTGGTGAATCATATTTTATCCGATTCAGCGAGAGTGGAGTATACTCCAGCGGTAGTTCGATACACCCCCAGCATGCGTAACTTCTTACAACCCCACTTAAATACCCGTTTGCGGATATTGCGTTGACCGCAAACAAACAAAACGTGAGGATATCCCATCATCCTGGCCTAGACTAGTTACTACCTTATTCAGAATTCGCCATATTCCGTAATATCCCTCTCCAAATTACATAAAACTAAATTAACCTGTCATAAAAAAGAGTCGCTTGAATTTAAAAGCGGTAAGAACGGTACTCAAAACGAAAATAATCGGAAGAGAAATTACATCACGCTGCTAACTGCATTCCTAAAAGGCACCTCAAGTAACATGATGTGCCTGACATAACGAACCTCAACTATAATGATCCTTAACCTAAAGTACTCCAACTCCAACTCTGTGTTTAAAACCAGAACCTAATCAAAAAGAAGACGACAGTTTGATGACTTACAATTTAAACTCACAAAAGATGTACTATGTAACGTAATAATTTTTTCTAAAACGTTATTCACATGATGCAATTTCAGATCCCTTTAGTAAAATTCACATAATTTAAAATGACAAGGACCGTTATTTTTACAAAAACGCATCCAACAATACTCTTATTGAAACGCAAGTATCACCGTGCGAAATAGAACGTAATTATATTTGGCATTAATGTTAATATTGGCACAAACAAAGAAATCCTATACTCTTAACGGAATTAAAAAAAACTTATAACCAATTTCAATCCTCGATACGAATATTTTAAATTTTTGACTGCGAAATTCAACAAAAATAGAACTATTTACCGCATGATCCTTAAAATCTACACACAGGGTGACAATGTGCTCGTGGGTATGCCTGCACTAGACCAACTATCTCATGGCGACTTAAAATCTATGTACGGTGATAATCTAGTAAAAGTTGCACAATTTCAAACGGTGTTTCTGTTTTTTTTTTTATTTTCAGACGATTTTGTATAAAAACGGTTGAGGGAGTGGCCCATGACCAAGTGGCTTATGAAAAACTCAAACATGGTTTGCAACCAGCTGAAATTTAAGGTCGAATAACTTTACTTACTTTAAATAAAAATACTATGTACAAAAAGATTTAGGTACGGTGACTGCAGCTTAGTTACCAAAACCACCTGTCAAGTTTGGTGATGCATGAAACTAATATTTTTATTATAATTTGACAGCTTCAACAAAACAGGTAACTAATGGTTTACAATTATTAAACCCTGAAGGTACTCACACGTACACACACACACACACGCGCGCCCACACTCACCGGTCTTTTCAAAACTTTGTCAAATGTAAAATGTGGTAATATGTCGACTTGCAACTATTGAAAAAATGTCGATTGCATAACCTTCCTATACAGGGTGTCCGGTGAGGAACTGTACAAACTGAAATGGTATGTTCCTTGGGTCAATTTAAGTAAAAAAAGTCCCATAAACAATAGGTCTGATTCGCAATAGTTACCCAGATACAAGCGTTTAAAGTTTATAAATGATCACATATTTTTTCAAAAGTAATTATTATTAGTCAACTGGAAAAACAAAACCGAAACAATCTGTCATTTATTCGTTTGTGTTCTAATAATGACAAAGTGGATTGTAGTAAATTAAGTGTAATTTAAATTTAAAATGCCTTTTCAATTTTCTAACGAAGAGTATGCTGACATCATTTACATTTATGGATTTTGTGATGGAAATGCGAGAGCTGCCGTTAGGGAATATGAACGAAGATTTCCCAACAAGAGGATTCCAAATCAAGATTTAGATATTCTGTCACCTGTCGACTAAAATGGGAGGAGCCCCATCTTGTTGAAGAAACATTTGTTGTCTTGTTAGTAAAGGTACTTCTTCCAAAAGCGGTAGCAATTTATTCCGCAAAAAGTTAGCATATGCTTCTCCTGTAAGACGTTCCTCAAACAAAAAAGGTCCAATAAGTTGATCGTCAATCATACCACACCATACATTAACAGAAAATCTGCGCTGAAAGTTAGCTTCTGTTGTACCATGTGGATTTTCATCTGACCACAAATGAGAATTGCGTGTATTGTTCACTCCATCTCTAGTAAATTGCGCCTCGTCACTAAATAAAATGAATGGAACTAGTTGTGGATTTTCTTGTAGCCACTGGCAGAAATTCAACCGCAAAGCAAAATCTCCAGGTTCAAGGTGCTGAATGTTTTGTGTATGATAGGGATACAAAAGCCCATCATGTAATGTTTGCCATACTGACATATGGGGGACTCCCGTTCGAGAAGAAATTGTTCTGACACTCAACCCTGGACTCCGATCAACCATCTGTAGAATGTTTTCTTGCTCATTCACATTTAACTCCACAGGACGATCAGATCTTATTGAAACTGATGGAAATGAACCATGAGTTCGAACGTGTTGAAACACAGAAGAAAAGGTTTGGTGATTTGAAATCCTCCTGTTGGGAAATCTTCGTTCATATTCCCTAACGGCAGCTCTCGCATTTCCATCACAAAATCCATAAATGTAAATGATGTCAGCATATTCTTCGTTAGAAAATTGAAAAGGCATTTTAAATTTAAATCACACTTAATTTACTACAATCCACTTTGTCATTATTAGAACACAAACGAATAAATGACAGATTGTTTCGGTTTTGTTTTTCCAGTTGACTAATAATAATTACTTTTGAAAAAATATGTGATCATTTATAAACTTTAAACGCTTGTATCTGGGTAACTATTGCGAATCAGACCTATGTTTATGGGACTTTTTTTACTTAAATTGACCCAAGGAACATACCATTTCAGTTTGTACAGTTCCTCACCGGACACCCTGTATATGTATATATAGGCTGGAGGGTGAAGATGGTACAAGATTGAGTAGCTAACTAATGCTCAAGCTTAATGCATGAATTGATTATATTTGGCATAATATATTCACTTTTAAGATCGCACAGGTACAAAATTTTTTGCATACACTTTTTTCCCAATACTGTGTGGTAACTATTTTTGTTTTTGTTAGAAATAAACATGATAAATAGGCACAAAATGCATACACCACTTGTGTCCAAGATAAAGATTCTCACTATGGGCAACTCGGAAATAGTACTAGATATAGCTCCGGTTAAATGGAAAGAAGTTGTGTAGTTAGGGGACCAATAAAATCGATAGTCTGATTTTTTGTTTTTGAGATATCCGCAAAAAATCGAATTTTTGAAATTTCTATTTAATTCTTTTCTGGAGTTATTATAAATGCTAGAGCAAAACTACAAACAATTCTACACGGCAACTTGTTATGGGCTTTAACATGACATAGTCAGCTTTTCAATCGGACGTTTCCTATTTTTGTAGCCATCATCAACATATTTCTTTCAAATACGGTCCTGATATTTTAAAAACTTATTTTGAAACGGCTTTTTATTACATATTCGACAATGAATCATATTTGATAGTCTGATCGCGTTTTGAACCGGACGTATTTCTCCTTTTTGTAAAATAAAATGAGTAGTAGAATAGGCCTTTCCAATTGTTTGTTCAATGTGTAGTGTAGAAATTTCTGGATTTCCCGTAACAACTAATTAAACATTATTTGGTTTTTCTTCATTGAAAGGTCCTCTACGGGAATTTACATGCACCATGTTCACTTAAATTGACAAGTTACTAAATGTGGTTTCATGAGGCTGCTGTCTCTCTGGATATTTGTTTGAATACATGCGTTCCGATTCTTTGGAATTTCGTTGACATATTATGCAACACGATAGCTTTTCATATGATTCTACATTTGAAAATTGCGTCATAATTTTTGATAATAACTACCACAAACTAACTAATTCAGAATTAAATACTAGTACCAGCTAAAAACAAAATTGTACAATACAAAATTATGACAGATACGGAATTACTTCAAACCCGTAATGTTTTTTTTTATATTTATATATATATACATATATGTGTGTGTGTGTGCGTGCGCGTGTGATTGTGTGTGTGTGTGTGTGTGAGTGTGTGTGTGCGTGTGCGTGTGCGTGTGCGTGTGCGTGTGCGTGTGCGTGTGCGTGTGCGTGTGCGTGCAGTGCGTGTGCGTGTGCGTGTGCGTGTGCGTGTGCGTGTGCGTGTGCGTGCGCGTGTGCGGTGCGAGTGCGTGTGCGTGTGCGTGTGCGTGTGCGTGTGCGTGTGCGTGTGCGTGTGCGTGTGCGTGTGCGTGTACGTGTGCGTGAGCGTGTGCGTGTGCGTGTGCGTGTGCGTGTGCGTGTGCGTGTGCGTGTGCGTGTGCGTGTGCGTGTGTGTGTGCGTGTGCGTATGCGTGTGCATATATATATATATATATATATATATATATATATATATATATATATATATATATATATATAATATATGTGTGTGTGTGCGTCGCGTGTGATGTGTGTGTGTGTGTGTGCGTGTGGTGTGTGTGGTGTGCGTGTGCGTTGCGTGTGCGTGTGCGTGCGTGTGCGTGTGCGTGTGCGTGTGCGTGGTGCGTGCGTGCGTGTGCGGTGCGTGTGCGTGTGCGTGCGTGTGCGTGTGCGTGTGCGTGTGCGTGCGTGGCGTGTGCGTGTGCGTGTGCGTGTGCGTGGCGTGCGTGTGCGTGTGCGTGTGCGTGTGCGTGTGCGGTGCGTGTGCGTGTGCGTGTGCGTGTGCGTGTGCGTGTGCGTGTGCGTGTGCGTGTGCGTGTGCGTGGTGCGTGTGCGTGTGCGTGGCGTGTGCGTGTGCGTGTGCGTGCGTGCGTGTGCGTGTGCGTGTGCGTGTGCGTGTGCGTGTGCGTGGTGCGTGTGCGTGTGCGTGTGCGTCGTGTGCGTGTGCTGTGCGTGTGCGGTGCGTGTGGTGTGTGTGCGTGCGTGCGCTTGTGCTGTCGTGTGTGGTGCGTGTTGTGTGTGTGTGTGTGTAATTAGCACTGTTTGAGAATGATCATTTAAACAGGTAACTTTAATGTTAATTTTACAAGCATTTATTTTTTTTGTGTTGTTGCATAATTAACGTTTTATTTTAGTACTTTTCCTTATTTTATAAAATATTAAACACCAAGGAAAGTTAACTACATTGTAACAACTCTTTTTTAGTGTTGTATAAAATATACCTCAATTTAAGATCTTTCCTTCATTTAGTTCTAAATACAAGAAAATTCTAATTATTGAAATATTGGTATGAGGTAGGCAACTCAATTTGCATATCTTCTTAGTTCGTAAAGATTTATAATCCTGCTTTCAATTTGTATCCATTTCTTATCTGATACATAACGCGTCTGCGTTAAGTTATTCTGCTGATATCTTGTACGCATGACCGCTTCATCTATTTCGAAATCCTCCATTTGCACTTCCGTTTTAATGTCGAAGCATTAAGCTGCTTCTTTTTGATTTTATTTAAATTTATGTGAAAAACGCCATCAAATTGGTGGTAAGAGATATATTTTTAATACATTTACATAAAATTAAAGCATTTTGTTCCTTTTAGGCGTTTTTCTTTGGGTTTTCTCTTTACGTTTTAATAACGTTTTTACTTTAATTACACGTATATCATTACTTCAATTTATAACGTAATTGAATTTTAAGTACGCATTTGATTTATGGTTGCGCACATTTTTTCGTTTTATGATCGCAATTTTTTTTGTGAATGGATACTTCCAATTAATGCAATAAGAAGTGGATTTAAAAATTTTAAGAAGAAATTCGGATTTTATAAAGATAAATTCATTTTGGGTGTGGCTGATAACATTATGTCAAGATTGCACCATGATGACGTAAGAATAACTTCATCCTGTTAACCTCTCCGTAATCATATTTAGATACCAGTGGTTGTCAAAAAGAAAAGTTTGTGTACAAAATTTCTAAGGTATTTATTTAGTGATTTGTTTAGTACTTTAAGCATAATTTTAAGACCTTCATTATTTCATCATTACATTTAATTCAATAAATATAGTCTGTATATTGTTATTTTTTACATTTTTGTTAAGTCGGTTTAATTGTCCCGATAATTTAAAAAAAGACAATTTGGCGCCCCATTTTTTTACATTCTTTATTATACATGGTAAGTGGTAATTAAGCAAATCATTTTAGTGAACCAACCCTATTAATCTACCGATGAGCCAAAGGCACAATTATAAGTGGTGTAAGGTTAATATTTTTTGGAGATTTATTATTTCATTACTTTTGGATAACTTACTTTATTTTTATTTCAAAATTTTGAATACTACACCTACGTTACACACATTATTTTTTATTACAACATAAACTTTTTTGAAAATGCAGGTCTGAATTCAAAAATTTTGTGATGATGGTCCATACAAGGTTTCTAACGCGATCAGACTATCAAATGTGATACATTGCTGAATTAGCAATAAAAAAACCTTTCATGATCAGTTTTCAAAATATCAGGACCGTATTTAAAAAAAACCAAGGTGGTAATGGGTATAAAAAAAGGAAACATCTGATTGAAAAACTGACTGAGTATGTCATGTTAAAGCCCATAACAAGTTGCCATGAAGAAGTGTCTGTATTTTTGCTCTAGCATTTATAATAACGCCAGAAAAAATTTAAATAGAAAATCAAAAATAAAAATTTCTTCAAATATCTAAAAAAAATCACACTACCGATTTTATTGGTCCCTAATTACATAACCTTTTTCTCATTTAACAGAAGTTGTATCTATTACAATTTTCGAGATCCCTATAGTGAGAATCCTTATCTTGGACACAGTGTATAAGTTAAAAATAAACGCTTATAGGTATGTAATATAATAGTGATGTAAACGCATTTTTAATCGTCGTATAAAGGAAATAGTTTAGGCAAAGGTTGAAAATCATTTTAATTATATGCACGCAATAGCAACGCATTAGTAATTTAAAAGGAAAAATGTATTAGTTTTTACAATGCTTACCTTCTAGGAAAACCTAAATGGCCATATAATTCTGTTACACAAAAAATCAATACCAAATTTATGTTTGCTCAATTTCATACCTCTGTAACAATGAATAAAACTGCTCAATTTTGCAAAAGTAATATCAATATACGTTGTCATCAATTGCACCGTACTATTTACATACGATTCTAATACATAAACGATTTCATAACGTAAATATAAAAGCCTTTTGAACCTGTTAACTGTGCAACTGTATATTGAGGGATCTGACCTCTCAATTCAGCGATGCAGCAACTCACATTACGGCCCAACAAACAATATTAGGTGAGACACTGGGTAACTTCGCATGGCAGTTAACTGTTAATAATATATTGAATGCGAGGGGTTATTGTAGCAGTCTCGAACTATAAATCTGCTATTCTGTGCTGTTATTATATGTTACCGTACGGAAACAAAAGGGACAGAAAATATCTCTTGTTAGTAGTGAAATTAATGAAAAAGTTTGCATTTCTTTATAAACCAATCAACATAAGAATGCTTGCGAAAGGATAAACTATAGGCAATTATTATCACGCACAAGTTCCCTCTAATTAAAAATGCTGATTGCGGGAAGAATCCAAGACAGCTTTTAAGAAAAAATTATAATACGTTTTCCTTTAACTGTGAGGAAAACTGGCTTTTACATTACTTACTATACATATTCATGTGCATTTTTAGAGGTATGGAGGTACTTAGGTATGCAGTGTGTATATTGGGTACAAACTTTGTATTAATGATGCTACCCTCAACACCTGGCAACTGCATCCCACGTTTAGTATTTTATCGACTTCGCGTGTATAACTACGTGAACATAAGTTCGGTGTTTTTTATTAATGATGTTGGTAGGCTATTGGAATTCTTTTTCGTTTACAGTTGTATGAAACCACACGACATGATGGTATTTAGGGAAATTCTGGGGCCGAGCTTTACACCTTTACAATTGCAACAACTAACCCTTTGATATGTACCCATCACTAGTTCCACCATCATACATACTAAACGTATTAGTGATGGGCATCCTTCACGGTGGTTCATACAACCAGGACTTCTCCTCAACAGAATGAATAGAATAAACAGTTTTCTCAGAAAATCTTCAGTTACCAAGTTAGTAGTATAGCTACCAGGGACCTAATTTACTGGAAATTTACATGTGCAAGAGGGATAGATAAATAGCGAATTTACCCAAAAGTGAGTGGACAATGATGATTCAAATCTTGGCTGATAGTTGTTTCTTAGCTAAATCGTTTGTTTCCTAGCTACAGCATGGATAGGTCCATATATCTGCTAAAAGAATGGTTCTAATATCGTCGAAGTGCAATTCCGCTAAATGGGCCAATCTTGGCTGAGACGAGAGTTTGATTCTCTGTCATAGGGGTTCCTCGCTCTGATAAGTGTATCTACACTAAAGAGGTTGGATCAAACAAAGCCTATGGTAACCGTTCGATTCCACACTAAAATAGAAGGGGTTCTTACCTCGACTTGACTCAAGGGCTGGTTATCTTACTTTAGGATGTATTTGTCAGCTAAAAGAGGTTCTAATCTCAGTGTGACTCCTCTATTGGGTCGGTTTACATACAGGTAAGGATGTGTTATTGGTTAAAGAAGGGGACCCTTACCTTGGTGCAACTGCACAAATAAGGGTTGGTTCATATCCTGACTAAGGTGGATGTTCGATTGTGTACTAAAGTGAAAGGTTTTTTTTTATCTCGGCTAATACCTAAGGGGTTTTTATCATATCTAAGTGCGTGGGGGTTGATTCATATAGAAGGTGAGGGTGTGTTTCTCAGTTAAAAGGAAATTCTTATCTCATAATTGCAACTCTACTAAAACAAGGCTGTTCGGGTCGAGGGTGTGGTGCTCAACTAAGGGACTAGGCCTACAATCTGAATCAAAATCAAAACGTACATGACTCATGTCTGTTCAGTTTGCTATAACTAGTCGGATAAAATAAACTCACGTATATGACGCCATAGATAACAAAACAGCAAATAGGTGAAACATGCTAGTTAAAAAGCAATTATTGAATCACTAACAGAACTGACAACGCAACAAGATCTGAAATGAAAGATATTTAGGACGAGTGCACCTCCGCTAACGGAAAAAATAAGTATATAACTATAATTTCAGTCAATAATAAGGGCAATATGCAAGTAAACAATCCAGAAACAGAAGATGTATTTGTACACAATGTATACTCTGTTAGCTGCTCTCTGTACACCATGTACTTTTAGCCTTTTAGCCCACATCCTGTACTCTTTGCTACCTTTATTATGTATACCAATTGCTAATTAATCTCTTGGAAACTTTAACGAATACACTTACCCATGACATCAATTTCCTAGAAACTCGATCTACAAATAGAACCAAACAAAACTAAGTTCTCGGAAATGTATCAATTTATTTCAAGTGTAGGTTGATGTAACCTTGCAACTTGTTGAATAAAAATAGATCCATGATAAGTCTGCACTATATGCACCTGTGAGGAAAGCACTCAAAAACAACCTCTAAAGATGATACCTGTAACGGGAGCTTTAGAAAAAACAAAATTTCGCGATAAATTATATGAGATTAGATGTTTATATATTATTTTTGGTTATTATTTATTTGTATCTGAATGTAATTAATATTAAGATGAAAATCTTGAGTTCATTTCAATAAGTTATGTTATGTATATCCAATTTGAAAACATTTAAAATACGCGGCATTGCGAGTGCATTAATGTGTTGGAAGGAGAATGAGGCTCTGTTATAATAATGATTTTCAGTTTTGTCGCATACAGGGAGCGACCACAGAGAGTCGCAATAAGTAAGCGAACAGAAAGGGTCACATAAAATATAAGCGATCAGAATTCGCAGAGTAAGCGACATTGTATAGTTACGCTGCCCTATAAAGTATTAAAATTACAAATAAGAATTAATTAACGGTGATAGGATAGAAGTAACAAGCTACCTTCCTCATTAAAATAATAAAAAGTGACGTAATAAGTGAAAATAACGCGTGCTGTATATCTCAGAACCGTAACCAATTGTGTTTAAATAGTGAACAATAAACATAATAGACAGAAATCGACCCAAATTGGGAAATCGAAGTATAAAAGACAAGAACTCGAATATATTGATGTGTAAAAAGGGAGCATTCGCGGTTTGTAAATAGCATGTTTTTTGTTGCGCAAGCAATTTGTTTTTAAATCTGAACAATTAAGAAAAATTAGAAGCGTATTTAGCTACACAAAAGTATAAGGAAAGACAAGGGCAACAACAGAGAAACGGTGCCAGGGTGCTGGTAAGTGGCATCATATGAAGAGCAATTTCTAACCTACCTGAGGACCCCTTTAGCGGACAAAGAAACGCCAGAATTACATCATCAGTTGCAAAGAAAGCAATTAAGAAACTTTTTTGCTTGTGTGAATAAATAAAACCATTTCCTGTTTAATTTTCTAGAAGCTTTACATTTGACGTTTGATTATGATAAAGATTTTATTTGTTATATGTTAGTTTTAAGGCAGATAGACAGGCAGACAGGCAGACAGGGAGACAGGCAGACAGGCAGACATGCAGACAGGCAGACAGGAAAATAGGTAGACAGGCAGACATACTAACTGGCAGACAGGCATGCAGGCAGACAGGCAGACAGGCAGACAGGCAGACAGGCAGACAGGCAGACAGGCAGACAGGCAGAAAGCCAGACAGGCAGACAGACAGTCAGGCAGACAGGCATACAGGCAGACAGGCAGACAGGCAGACAGGCAGATAGGCAGACAGGCAGACAGGCAGACAGGCAGACAGGGAGACAGGCAGATACGCAGACAGGCAGACAGGCAGACAGGCAGACAGGCAGACAGGCAGACAGGCAGACAGGCAGACAGGCAGACAGGCAGTCGGGCAAACGGGCAGACGGACAGGCGGGCAGACGGGCATACGGACAGACGCGCAGACAGGCAGACAGGCAGACAGGCAGACAGACAGACAGGCAGACAGGCAGACAGGCAGACAGGCAGACAGGCAGACAGGCAGACAGGCAGACAGGCAGACAGGCAGACAGGCAGACAGGCAGACAGGCAGACAGGGAGACAGGCAGACAGGCAGACAGGCAGACAGGCGGACAGGCAGAGAGGCAGACAGGCAGACAGGCAGACAGGCAGACAGGCAGACAGGCAGACAGGCAGACAGGCAGGCAGGCGGCAGGCAGACAGGCAGACAGGCAGATGGCAGACAGGCAGACAGGCAGACAGGTAGACAGGGAGGCAGGCAGACAGGCAGACAGACAGAGAGACAGATAGGCAGACAGGCAGACAAGAAGAGGCAGACAGGCAGACAGGCACACAGGCAGACAGGCAGACAGGCAGACAGGCAGACAGGCAGACAGGCAGACAGGCAGACAGGCAGACAGGCAGACAGGCAGACATGCAGAGAGGCAGACAGGCAGACAGGCAGACAGGCAGACAGGCAGACAGGCAGACAGGCAGACAGGCAGGCAGGCAGGCAGGCAGACAGGCAGACAGGCAGACAGGCAGGCAGGCAGACAGGCAGACAGGCAGACAGGCAGACAGGCAGACAGGCAGACAGGCAGACAGGCAGACAGGCAGACAGGCAGACAGGCAGACAGGCAGACAGGCAGACAGGCAGACAGGCAGACAGGCAGACAGGCAGACAGGCACAGGCAGACAGGCAGGCAGGCAGACAGGCAGATAGGCAGACAGGCAGAGCAGACAGGCAGACAGGCAGACAGGCAGACAGGCAGACAGGCAGACAGGCAGACAGGCAGACAGGCAGACAGGCAGACAGGCAGATAGTCAGATAGGCAGACAGCCAGACAGCCAGACAGCCAGACAGCCAGACAGCCAGACAGCCAGACTGCCAGACAAACAGACAGGCAAACAGGCAGTCAGGCAGACAGGCAGACTGGCAGACAGGCAGACAGGCAGACAGGCAGACAGGCAGACAGCTAGACAGCCAGACAGGCAAACAGGCAGACAGCCAGACAGGCAGACATGCAGACAGGCAGACAGGAAATTAGGCAGACAGGTAGGCAGGTATAGAACTTCTGTAGTAAAATAACATTTTATCTCAGGTGCTAGTAAAAGGAGGATTAATATCTTGCTCACAACAGCGTTGTCTCGTTTAGGTGCTAGAGGATCATGAAGTTTACATATTTCTTGAGACAGTACAGATCACATATTACTTACGCAGTAAACTCATGACCACGACACCGATCTTCTAGTCCTTAAATAATGATGGAAATATTATTATTGTTGGCTTCTAAAGTTAACAGTAAACTCTGTACCATCCTATTCCAAGAGTGTTCTTAAGTTAGGGTAAGCAGTCCCCTATCGACACTCATCGTACATACACTCACCATAAACTACATATTCAAATCATTGATTGACATAAAATTTCCAATATTACTTGGAAACGTTCTTTTAACTTTTTTGAAGTACAATTCAAAGAGCGTTTCATTTCCGCGATAGATGTTTCGGGAACTGACACATTCTGATTAGCATCATACATAAAAGTATTCACGACGGTTTGAGTATTGGTTGGAGTACTCGGGACGTAACGTTGCTTGCGCATTCCGAATTACTTCAACCCTAGTATCAACGAGTAGCTACACATTTGTTTTGTGTCTATTGCTGATTAGATGTCACCGGAACGCCTATATAGAAACATCAGTTGAGTAATCATTGCAGCGGAAATCAACATATCTGGTAATTTTTTTGCACAGTTCCGCTGCATCGCTCCACACTGCATTTTCGTGCTGTGTAGTGCTTTGTTGAGACCAGAAGAACTTGGCTGTACCTCTAGTGACTCAGCAACCTTCCTACTACTGCATGGAATCTTTAACCAGTAAACGGTTCGTTGGTGACGGAGTAAGGAGTGTCTCCGGGAGAAGGATATCTCACATTCGCACTGGAATATATTGACACCTGCAACAAGAGAAAATATTGTGCAATGTTACTGTTTCACACATAACGTTAGTATTACGTATTTGGTTTAGGACTGCTTTCGCATAACCAACATTCAGCAGTCTTGCCAAGGATACAACATAACCGATTGCACGGGGAGATTTTAGTCGCGGTTGGATTTTTCTGCTCCACATTGTCCCACCTCTCGCAATTTAGTATGGACTGAAATAAACATTATATTGACATATCTTTCATAAACACCGCAGCACATGTAGGACGCAGCATACTTTGGGGGGAAGAAATCCGTACCTTCCATTGAACCTTCCTGTTTTTCGCAACTTCCTAAAGACCGGTTTTCTAGTCATCAAATGGTTCAGCAGTATACAAGGACTTTAATGGATCTTCTGCCATTACCCCTCACCGGTAATGGAGTACTTACGCTATTCCTCTGCATTACAGGACTTGTGAATAAAAATCCTCTAAAGACCATAGTCTGACATGTATTTTTCATTACCCCTTTTTAAATTGGAGAGCAGGAGATATATCATAACCTGCAATGTTTGACCAATTATCCTCAAATTCTACAAAGATACTGTAAGTACTCAAATAATACCTACTGTTTTTTGAGCGGTGATGGTATTGGCCTACCCTGATATGTATCTACTTCGTCCACTTCAGCCTAGTGAATGGTGTGACCCAGGATATTGTTGCAGCTTTCAACTAGAGCTGATGAGTCCAGGAATAGCAAAACCATATCGAAGTCATAGTGATCTACAGCTGGAATCATTACATTACGTGTGATTATTGAATAGCATACGTTAAAAAAAGACTCCTTGAATTACAAACATTCAGATACGTGCGGTATACATGAAAAAAAGGATTGTGAACTAAGGGATACAATTCTAACTTATTCTTAACTCCCGGTTTCGAGGAGTGTCCAATGTACAGGTAATGAATCCGTTTCAGCATAACATCTCGAAGAATGGAAGAGAAGGAAAAGAACACAGACCACAAAAAGCCTATAGAATTTAATGTTTTAGTTATGAGGCGAATAATAATTGTAGGAATTTTGTTTATTTAAGTAATAACCTCAAGCGTGTAATACATGTTAAGGAGTACTTATCTCCTGTAGAGAGCCGAGAAAGTATGTAGCTTTTAACCCTTTTTTATCTACGGGCCTATATGACCCGAAATCAAATTTTTTTTAGGTAACTTTTTTATTTATTAATATCTAAACTTCGTAGTTAATGACTTTGTTTCTGATCCATTGAAGAATGAGGTGGCTTGTTTGTTTTAATAAATTTTTTTTCCTTATTTTTCTAAACATGATAGTTACATTGATGTTCTTCGGGTCACTATGACCCGAGGCTGTAATACATTAGTAGGACGTACAAATTTGTATTTCCAATTATTTTATATTGAAATTTGAGGATAGATAATATGCATATCATCACATGCTTGTTCAAATGAACCTACCTATGCGAGTTAGTACGGCATTTTCGGCAGGTCTGTAGCCGCGTGTGCAAGTCGAAACAGGAACAGACTTGCAACTTGCAGCAGGTATAAGTACCATATCGCAGTATGCAACCAACAGTTTTGTTTGTTACGTTGCAGAGTAAAGTGCGGTTTGTTGTACGTACTACTAGTTCTTCTAAAGTGCTGAAATAACAATAATGGCAAAAAAATATTTTAGTGGTGAAGACTTAGAAAAACTTATTGATAATTTGAGTGACATTGTTGACGATGAAGCTTCTGAGGAGGAAGATCATATCAGTGAAGATAGCGATTATGAACAGTCATACGATGATTTTCTCGACCATGCTGGACGGACAAATCATACGCAATTGATGCCACTTGCTCAATCGGTTCAATCTAAAGATAATGCCAGAACTTGGATGTTAGATCCATTTCCTCAGTCAGGGCGTGCAACTAGTGCAAATATCATAAAAGTCGCTCCAAGCCCAACTAGATACAGCAATGCACGAGTCCAGGATGTAAAATCTACATTTCACCTATTTTTCAATAATTATCTGGAAAATATAGTTTTGAAAATGACTAACATCGAAGGTCGTATAGTGTACGGTGACTAGTGGATAGAATTAGATGACATTACTTTGCAGGCGTACATAGGTTTGTTACTGTTAGGAGGAGTTTACAGATCGCATGATGAATCTACCAGAAGTTTGTGGAATGCAGAAACAGACAGACCTCTTTTTCGTGCAACAACGTCGTTGAAACGGTTTTATTATATATCACACGGGTTACAGTTTGATAATAAAGAAGATCGTCAAGAAAGAAGGCGACGGATAGGATGGCTCCTACTAGAGAATTTTGGGACAATGGGCTGAAATACTACCAAAATTGTACAATCCTGGGCAAAACGTAACTGTGGACGAGCAGCTGGTTGCATTTAGAGGTAGTTGTCCATTCAAGTAGTATATACCAAGCAAGCTAGCAAAACATGGCATCAATATATGGACGCTTTATGATAGTGCAAGTTCTTATGCTTTAGAAGTGCACCCACGCACACTCGCGACAAAAGGGCGCCCGCGATTAAAGTACGCGGTTACGTTAATGCGCAGAATGAGGTAGGATAAAAGGGCGTATCGAATAATATTTACTCATTTCACAATTACTACATTACTAATCACAAGTAAGTTCTAATGCGATAATTAAACAAATCGTTTGGTTGATTTCAAATTAACAATTTCATTTTCGAATCTAGATGCTTGTTTAGTTATTAATTTATGGTTACTAACTTATTCTAGGATAATAACCTATTGAAAATAAATTAATGTATGCCTCTTTTCTCTCGGTATTCAAATAATGTCTAAACCTTCTTTTTAAAGTTTACATTATACGCTGTTAACAGATTCGTATGCCCACCTATTTCATAACTGACCACTCTGATTAAGTTCAATTTTAACTGATTCTAATAAATTAGTACTGTAGATACGGATTAGGTTGAACAACCAGAAATAATTATGTATTAGTGAATCTCAAATTTAAACGAGTATATAAAAAATTATCTCTTGCGTCCTTCTGTCGCAGATACGTTAAATCAGTGGTGCCAACGTGAAAATATTAACGTTTTGCCGGCCAAGGTCTGAAGCAGTGATTTTCTGAACGATTTTTAGGATTTAAAGTAATCTACATTACTGCTAATCGGTGTAAATTGAATGTCTATACCAGACATGGCCAACATACGGCCCGCGGGCCGGATCCGGCCCGCGTAATGAATTTATCCGGCCCGCGAACAGTTTTCAATATTAGCATTTAAGTTTTGGTAATTGGTCGAATAATTTTCGACACATGCTTATTTTTAAAAATATTCCGTTATAAAGAATAAGAAATTTTGCCATTGTCTGTACTCTATATTATAATAGCCTTTGATGTTGAAGCGACATTAGAATGCGAGAGGACCGCTTTGAAACATGCAATCTATCTCTCTCGCATCAAGAGTAGCCGAATATCAAAGTTCAACCGCTCCAGACGGCAGACGCAGGCGCAAGTACTGCGCACGCAAACAATTTGCTCCACTTCGCTCCACTGTATTCCAGTGCGAATGCGATCAAGCATTTCGTTATTTTTGTAGAAGTGATTGATTTATATCAAGTGATTTTAGTGCTTGTTTTTGATAAAAACTATTAAATACTAACTCTTAAACAACCATAATCTGCTAAGCTAAACGATAATAATTGTTTTAATATTGTTACAAATAGTTACGATACAATTTGGATATTATTAACACGGTATGTAATTTTATTTTCGTCTTTAATAATATTGTACATTAAGAAAAGTTTTTTTTAAATGTAGATGGCTTCCAAAAAACGGAAAGTGGATTTAGAATGTCGTACATTTAACGAAGAATGGAAGTGGAAATATTTTTTTACAATGCACAAAAATAACGCAGTATGTCTTATATGTAACTCTAGTGTGGCGGTTTTAAAAGAATATAACCTTAGAAGACATTTTGACACCAAACATGCAAATTACGCAAAAAATCTAAATGAAGAAAGCCGAAAAAAACAAGCAGCAGATCTGGTAGTTAAATTAACCCGGCAACAAAATGTGTTTTGTCTTCAAAATCGCTTACAAGAGTCAATTACCGAAGCAAGTTTTTTAGTAGCAAAACGGATTGCTGAATGTGGAAAACCTTTTTCTGAAGGAGAATTTGTAAAACAGTGTATGTTGGATGTTTGCGGTGTAATGTGCCCAGAAGTAAAAACTAAATTTGAAAATATAAGCCTGTCCCGGCAAACTATTGCTAGAAGAGTAGAAGATTTAAATGCTAATATAAATAAACAATTATTAAATAACTTAAAATCGGCCAATTTTTATGCAGTAGCTCTCGATGAAAGCTGTGATGTAAAGGATACCGCCCAATTATTAATTTTTATTAGAGCTATCACAGAAAATTTTGATATTTCGGAAGAACTGTTGTCAATTGTTCCAATGAAAGGCACAACGAAAGGAGAAGATATGTTCCGAGAAATCGAAAAGTGTTTTTTAGATTATAACCTTGACTATTTTATGTTTTATTTAAAACCTTTTAATTTTAATTTTAATATTTCGTCCGGCCCATGAACACATTATTTTTCTCTAATCCGGCCCGGGGGCAAATACTGTTGGCCATGCCTGGTCTATACGTATATAAATGTGTAGATTGTTTTTATCCAATATGTTAAAGCTTAAAATTCCATCAGTAATAAGAAAAACAAGTAGCTTTGTTACTTACAAATTACTCTATTGCAAAATATTATTAAGTAAGTTTTCACAAGTTTCTATTATGTTGACAAATTACTCTCATTGTTTATTACCTCTCATCTTACTTAGTTCTAGTCGTGAGAATATCAAATTTAATAATTATTCTTTATTATGCTTTACAAACCCTAAAACCTTCTATCTTTGCGGAAAAGCGTTGTATGGGTATGAGGAATGTAATTTTTTATTTTAAAGCCCTCATAAAAACTTTTTATGAACTTCAAACGAAAAAAATTTTTTGTTGTTTAATAAGTACTTTTAATACACGCCACACACCACAATGACAATGAAAAGAAATGAATAAATAACATTTGTCTAATAACTTTCATTATGGTAAAATTTTGTTTTAAACTTAGAACAGTTACTTTTATGTTCTATAACGTTTTGTTTCTTTATGGTAATGTTATTGTAGTTTCTCATTGTTAATGTTTTGTAAACTTAAATTATACAATTTCACGATTACAATTTTTTTATTAAGCATGATATTGTCATTGAGTGATTGAGCAATATTTTAATAAATATAAATGGAAATTAAGATAATATAAATCAATCTCCTATGCGGTTTTCTACCTATAGTGCTTGCTTTAATGTAATAAATATGAAGAATATTAGGTAAACCTTTACTTTCGAATAGAAATTAAAAATATAGAAACACACAGATGGTGTCACATAAGATATCCTATAAATAACTATTTCTAACCTTACATCAACTTTTTGAATCTATCACCAACCATAAAATCTTAACGCAAACTTCCTTTTTTAAATATTCCACTACAAGCAAAGTTGTTTGCTGCTTGTATTATCTATTTTGCACTTTAAGTGGTTTTGAAAAGTCTCCTTTGCTCTTAGGCAGTAAAAATATTGGTATTATTTCCGCTAGAAGATTTATTTCAAAATCTATACCCATGTTTTATAAAGTAAGAGTATATTGTTAAAGTTAATACTATAATCGTTTGTAAATCCATTTAGATTGCGAATTTAGTCACTTATTGGTTATACTTACAATTTGTTTAATTTAATGTTGGCCCTGTAAATTATAATGGATAATATCACATATAGTTATTTATATAGTATTACTAAACGTAGTTTTTTTTTTAATACTTTCTTTCTGTTTTGAGTTTAAGATGAACTCATACGCGAATGACGTCATTTCAATATCGTAATGACCTCATTTTCGGCATTCAAACTGGTTTATCAAAGGATGGTAGATTCACTAATTTTATGAAGAAATGTAGACATAAATTGTACATAGACCAAACTATTCGCAAACGCGATAAAAAAAATCCTCTACGATGACGAGCAGATGGAACGGATTGTACCCGATCAAGAGAAAACACGAGAAACCGAACGTCTTGCAATGGTATTTCGCAAGGTTGGGCTCGCTACAAGCACCACCTTCACCGACGCCATATTACAAGCCATAACACATCGCATAACAACCCAAAGCATCTACCACGCAGGACTAAAAAAGAAAAAAGAGCAAAAATTGACCTAAGCGCAATAGACTGCAGCGATTTCGGCTTCATAATAGCTGCTTCAAAAATGCGACACATTACCGCTAACGCATCATTAAGATTGTTTGAGGAAAAGCTCTAGATAAAAAAAATCAATCCAAATGATCGACCAACCGCATTGCCTAAGGCAACAGACAATGCTTTCAAGTCACCTGAAGCGCACACCGACATCTAGACGGCGACGAGGCAGACGAAGGACTAACAGGGAAAAGGTGTCTCCTCAAATACTTCGATAAGGTTGAGTTCTATTTCCTCTAGAACTGCACTAACGAGAGACTTCCTTCGGTCGAGTCAATGTCCCAATTAAGGAGTGGGTCAGGATGTTAAGGTATATGTGACGAAGAGCCAAGATTTGGAGTCTATCGCTTGCAATTACTATACCCGGAGATTCAGGAAACCACGTACTGACTGAGCAAGTGTGACAACAGAAGAGTGCAGTAGTCATACAGGGTCGGTTCTGGCTCAGTTCTAGGTTCTAGGCTCTTTGGCGCTGACCTTGGAAGCTCCTTAGCGTTGTTCGAGATGAATAGAAAAATGAAGAAGCTGCAAGTTAGCTACGCATCAAAGACAACAACAATAAAGCATGGGTAATTTTAATCCCCAGCATTTAACTTTTCACGTTTTATGTATAAATAATAAACAAAGAAGCCGTTATTTTTAAAATGAGTTGAGTAGAGGGGTACAGCATATTTACAAGAGATCTTGTAAAAGAATTGTTGAATTGAACCTTAATTCAAAAGTGTTTTGAACGAATCAAAAATGAAGAATTGGAACCCATATTTTTTCACAGATTCATATTCAAACATATATATGTGTGTGTGTGTATATTATATGTATATATATATATATATATATATATATATATATATATATATATATATATATATGCATACAAAACTGTTTCTACTTGCGCACCCTACATACTCAGATAGCCATCCCACTTTCAAGGATTGCTCATGTAATTTTTTACACTTCTCTGCTACCACACTTAGAAAAAAATTAGAAAAGATGATGATATGGTAATGTATTTATTTGCTGTTGTATGTACAAATGTAATCAGTGTATTACTCAGATATATGATTTCTCTAAGAATAAAACATTTTGATTTAGTACAAGTGCAAAAGGTCCTTTCCACTTCTGTATCATTACACATGCGTGGAAGTGGTGCAAGTAATTGAGCGCACGTGCAGTGCGGTGCCCATCGGAGATACTCCTGTAGCGGAGTCTCAGATCACCGCCATTGGTTTATTCGAACTCCACATATGAAGCATTCAACCGTATTGTCTGAAGATGCTCCTCTAGAGGGCTAGCAATGTTCATCAGCGATACATGATGGTATACCATCACAGTATCATTGATATATTTGAGCATATACATCGTGTAGTATGCGTCGATCTGTCTGTATCTCTGTCTGTCTGTATAGTAGTCGCTGCGCTCAGTCAGTTACTGTCGGTCTGTATGGTCTGAGGTCGCACTATTGGGGTCGAACTTCTTCTGAAAAATAAAATAAATCATAAGTATAAGGAGAGCTGTCAGTTATACTTACTATGTCTGTCTCGATCACTTGCAAAAACCACTTGTCGATGGGCTGCATTACGAACTCGGACGTTCGTAAAGTTCGTAAAGTCCGGCAACCTCTTCGACAGTTTCCAGTATCATCTCCAGATGTACAATCGCGTGATCATACCCACTTAGTACAGCTAGGCTTATAACACTATGCCAGTCAAGGTATAATGTTACAAGCCTAGTGTGGACTCGTTCGAGCTGCTCTGCTAGAGAGCTCTCCGTAATCACGGAATAATAATTTCGGACGAATGGCACTATGGTTGTTATCTGCAATGAAAGAAATAATTATTAATTCAAACAAAGTAGTATCAAGACAGTACATACCGTGAACATGAGACGGTCCCATGTGATGATTCGATGTGCGCATAATAGCCAGTACCACCCAGCGATAATAAGTGGTTCTGTCTGCCGACGCCATCGCACACATAACGTTGTATAATGGTAGAAGCATAGTGCGACCAATCGTCATAAGGATGTGTGTAGCCCAAAACCAGCCATCGTCGAGTTCTTCGTCGTTAATGTCGTGCATATCGTCGTCACCGTTTTAGTTATTTCCGTGATCCTGTACCTGCGTAGCGACGTCTGGAATCCAGCCAATGCCATTGTCCTCGTCCTGTATGCTGTTGTGTATCTGTTCATGTGCACTTAGTTGTTGTACTACTTCTGACAGTTCTTGAGCGCTACGTTCTAATCGTTGCATGTTGTTAGTGAGAGTGTCCATAAAGTCGTCGTCATCGCTCCTCTATTAAACGATGATTTCGTTACAAAAGTCAGTACGTGTTTCGCAAAGTAGTCGCTGTTGTCGTAACGCGTCATTGTCGTAGTCGTCGGAATCATAGCTGTAGGCCGGTTTCATGTCTATGACGGAGTCGTAGTCACCAGTATTGAGGTAATCGTTCCCAGCACAGAAAGAACATACTCCCTCAATACTGGATGATATGCTGACGAAGTCATCACTATCATCATTATGTTCGTCTATGTCAATAGGTAGTGGTGTGTCATCGTCACTAATAGTAATGATTTCGGCATTGGTCATGTCAATTATTACTGTATCCACATCAACAATGTAATCTTGTAGAGAGTCCAGGACTACGGTCGTCAGTATATAAATTTCGTCGTCGCTGGATTGGGCGTCCACGGTAATAGGAGAGGACGTAGACGGCGGTATATACAGAACCTCAGTTGAAGAGGGTGATGAATCCTGAGGTGTGGGAGTTGAGGGGAGGTCAACGTCAATTGTATAAGAAACCTGAGGTGTGGGAGTTGACGGGGCTACCGGGATGAAGTCAAAGTGAGACAGGAGTTCCGCAGGCGATGGAGAACGGGGGGTAACAGCAACCTGTAAAAAAAGAAATAAAACGTTAGAAATGTACCAAGAATGGAAAAAAAATAGAATTAAAAAAACGTACGACTTGTTGGCTCTTACCTGGGGAGATGATGGGGAATTTGCTCTTGAAATCATTGTATGTTCACTGGTACCAACTATAGAATCAGTTGTACGAATAATTTCTACTGTTTTCGTTACGCGAAATATAGGTGCTTCCCCCACTAAAAACAACGTTTTTCATGCATTTTTAGAGGACATTTTTCAAGGTTCAAAAGTTATTTTGTGAACTTGGAATAATTTTCAATAAAATCTTTACGGACTTGTATAATTTTTCAAAAGTTATTTTGCAGGCTTTCATCCTTTGTGTACTAATAATATTAATCGCTTTTAGATTCTGTAAACCCAAGTGTAGCCGCCACCGTAGTGGGGATTACTACGTCAACCGTAAACAGAGGTAAGAAAGCGCTTTTATGTATTACTGCCACAGATGGGTAATTTACGTTCTTTTGCTTTTAAGTAAGTCACGCGCATGCGTGACTTATGATCATGACGTAGCGGCGGGTGGACGAGTTAACATCATAATCCAAGTTGTGATACTACTTCGGGATGACACTCCCATTCTGGGGAGGTTGCTGGGAGACCGACCACATACGAATCACGCACAAGATGCGATGGAGCTACTCCAGGAAGGTGGTGCTGCCGTTGACCTGGTGTAGATCGGGCAGCATTTTGATCAGGATGACTGTGAAGAAGCGTTGTAGTTTTTGGATACACCACCTCCAGCGGACGATTTGGATGTGGTATTATCACTCACGTACAAGCAGGCAGACGTGGACAAAATACTGTTCATCCTACAACCTGCACGTGAGCCGTATGAGAGGATGCAGTCACCTGTGAGAGAAGATCAGGTATTATTGCACAAATTTATTAAGTCCTGGCTGCATTGTAGAGTTTGGGGTGAATGCGCTCCACTTGTGAAAGATCGTTCGTCAAGCTCTGTAGCGCAGCCGGTAGTAGGGAGAGAGGAATCTACTGTTACTATGACAACTGTGTTACGTGCACAAAGGGATTGTGGTAGAAAAGGAGAAATTGTGCGGTAACACGAAATAAGAAGTTAACAGGAAGCTCAGTCAGTCGGTTGGGCACTTGAATGCGTAGGCGGTTTGGCGTAGGATAGTAAATAGAGAGATTAAAAGGGCACCACTTGATCTAAGTGAAAAGTACCTATTCAAAACAGTTGATGGCTTGAACTGCAAGTACACAGACATAAAACTATTAAAGCAAATTGTAAATTTTGTTAACTGTAAGACTAAATACATATAAAAGTAATGAAAAATTTAAATTAAAGGTTAACAGTTAACAAACCGATGACAGGTGTAAGTATGCAACTCGAATTTCCACTTAAACTTAACTAACGTTTGTAGTTAGAAGTAAATAACCTCGTTCCATATAATCCTAATAAGAGGTTCACCAAAACGGTTACAGGCACTAAATTTTCCAAAAGAGATGAACATAGAAGTACAATGGTAATTCGTGATAATACCGAGTTATTCTCAGAGTGATCCCAGCAATTGCATATGTAACGAGAGCCTCGTCATGCTTTGTATCAGCACAATTTGTCGCAATAATTAACCTGCTTTATATTCAGTTTTGCTTGCGATTCGTTTTACATTTGTTAATTCTATTATTACTCAACTTATTACTAAATATAAAATTACTAAAATTATTAACATTATTAAAATACCCTGTTTAATCTGCAAGATTAAACATCCTGCCGGGCCCGAAGTTCATGTTCAATTGCAGATTGAACAATTAGTGATTAAAATGCACTCACAGGGTACGTGTGTGTATTACTTAGTCGAATGTATTACCAGATATAATTTATGTGTTTTGGTCAAACGGATGATACCATGTGAAGGTGTACCCATAAAATGTCCTATGCTCGGTTTCGGAGAGCAGTTGTATGTTATTTCATAACTTGGAGAAACGTTAGCCTACTGTACTGACAGTACCGGTCAATAATATCTTGAGAACGGAAGAAACGATAAAATCTAATAAGACGAAAAGAACCACTTTATTCGAAGCGAAATGTGTGTTAGAAACTAATTAGATCCGTAAAATACGATCACTAAACAAATTTAGTAAAATTAGATATATAAAAGCCAAATCCAGTACCAAAACTGTTAATTTTTAAGTAATATTACAATAAAATTATAGAAATCTTCTCCTAGTTTTCTAACGACGCATCAATTTTTCTTAAAATGGCGTTCCCCCTTATCAAAAAGAACCAGAAAAGAAGACGCGATTTTCTTCAACAAATTAGAAATTTTAAAACTACCACATGTCACAATTTATTTGAAAAAGCAAAAGTGTAATGTACACTGTTGTCAAACTTACTAATATTGAAGTTAAAGTATAGGAAGTTGTGAAATCAATAAGCATAAAAGTTTCAACTCGTTCAAAAGTTTCCTTACACAAAAGTTACACGTATCAACTACATGCGTTGTAGATGAGCAATCGTCCACATCTGCAACATGTGCAAAGGGTAGAATAGTAGGGAATCCAGTTGAAGGTTTGCTGAGCCCTGCACGAGAGGTCATGGAGCACATATCTGATATTGTCACGTGTATCACAGAGTGCGCTGAAGAGAGGAGTCCTATGAACCCTTCCATACAAGTGGAGCGAATGGACAAGTCATCAGAGAGTAGCCACAGTCTTGTGTGTGCTGCTGATTTTATAAATAATGAATGGTCGCTAACTGACTATCTAGGAATCCTGCAGCACTCATACAATACTTACCTGCGCAATCACCGATGAGGGATATAGTGGAAAACGTTGTATCTTCTCCCCAGAGTGTATTGAGCCCTACATCCGCTGCGGAGTTTCTGGAAAACAGGTGGGGGTAATACCTTGCTTCCATCCCAAAGCACATGGCAGGGTGAAATACAATTCTGGGTAGAACATATGTGCTCAGCAACACTCTATCCCGACTATCATTGTTATTGTTTCCTTACCCGTACACTACTCTACCCTCAACCTGACATATCTATCATACATGTTATCCTATTCCTGGCGATACGTTACGTTGCGTCCTCGTTCGCTTATCTGGATATGCTTTCTTTTTTAACAGTTATAATACTTAATAGTAATAAATGCTACAAACCAATAGAGATCAATAAAGAGTTAAAAAATGAATTATAACAAAACACGAAACATGTTCATTTATACATTGTTTGTACATTCTCTCTGTTACAGATCGGACTCTCTAGTCCGATATCAAAAAACTGTGTGTTGGATAAGTATTCCAACTACCCCACCTTCAGAGATGCCGCAGGCTGTACCGCAAAACCGTACCACACTTAGGAATGTGGCGCAACCAAGTACTTCCCATGCGAACAGAACGGAATACAGTCATATTGCTGAGCGTCTTGCACAACCATGACCATCAGGGTTAAGCAACTTAAAGAATAATGTGCAACACAGGCATGCCGTTGATTCCTTTGCAGAACCAGGACCATCGAGTTTGAACAATTCGCGGAAGCGTAAGTCAGACCAAAGCAACGAAGCAGTACAAACGAAAAGTAGCAAAAGTGTTGAAATTGTGCACTGCACTGATTGTTCGATTGATGTTCGCCGATATGCATATCCAGGACACCTCAGAAACTATAGGCACAAATCAAATGTGCGACTACTTGTTAATACAGGGGTTGAAGTGATTCGCAATGCTTTTAAACAACGCATTGTTTCGTATAGACTATCACCATGCAATATCCATATGGATGTACAGACGTTTATGGGTGACGTGAAAGTGAACGTTTTGAAACTAATACAATTTCAGTTGCAGAAACACTTCTCGTTGAAATGTAATGTTGAGTTGTTTGGGTTGTACTTTCTGAGCAGTAGAGATAGTACTGAATTAAAGTCCTTCCACACAAAATATTATATTTCAGCGTCGGGATGCTGTTGGAAGGGCATTTTCAAAGAGTAGTGGAAATCTTGGATGCAAAGCAATCAGAATTTCAGCATAAAGATTCTGGTGAGTGTGAGTTATGAGTAGTAAGGTATTATATTGTTAATATATGTTGTTTTGTAGGGTGGTCTCTAGTGCATTTCGTATATTTAGAGGTAAACATGTTGAAATTTTCTTCCAGTACGAGTTCATCCTATACGAACGTCCCGCATGAAATTTCGCACAAACATGCCATAGTGAGTGTGCAGAATAGTGATAATTGCTGCTTTGCAAGGGTCATTGTATCAGCATTAGTGACACTGACGGGGTTACCACAACGGACGACTTCGTACCCTGATTTTAGGACGTTATTCAACTGGAATGGTGTAGAATTTCCTGTTAAGCTGACTAACATCTCAACGTTTGAGTCCAACAATAATATATCCATCAATGTTTATGGACTCGTGATGGTTAGCGTATTCCTGAGGTAACGGGCCCTCTCTACTATACCAGAGCTAAACAACCTATTCATGTTAATTTATTACTATTAGTCAGTAACCAAACGGATAATAAGCATTGCGTATGGATAAAAAATTCTACTCGTTTACTTAGCAACCAAGTAAGCCGACGTAATGGGGCAAATTATTTTTGTGATTAATGTATTTATTACTTCAGAACGCAGGAGCAATTAACTCGACACGTGTCTCATGACTATAATTTCGTATACACTAAATCACCTGGCGTAATGCAAAGAATAGACAGAACCGGGGAGTTCTATGAGGCAAATATACTTGAGTTTCGGAACTATCAAAAACGGATGTTTCTACCATTCGTAATATACGCAGATTTTGAAGCTCTATTAGTACCGGTAAATACGGCTGAACCCGACCTCGAACAAACATTCACGATAAAAACGTGAAAACATGAACCATACTCATTCAGTCATTATGTTAAGTGCGGTGTAAACGATGCTTGGTCCAAATTAGAACTTTATAGGGGGGTTAATGCCTCGGAGGTATTTATTACTCGACTCGAGAGTGATGTGAAACGGATATATAATGATCATTTGAAAACTGTTGTTCCAATGTTACCACAAACTGATGAGCAACTGGTGATACATGAACAAAGCGGTAATTGTTATATATGCGACAAGCTTTCTACGAACGATCATACAAATTCCAAGGTACGAGATCACTGCCATGTCACTGGTATATATCATGGTGCGGCACATTCAAATTGCAATTTAAACTATCAATTAGCGACATTTATTCCACTTTTTTGCATAATCTCAGCGGTTATGATTTCCACCTGTTCATCAAACAGTTAACGAGTGAAACTAAAGAGGGAAACTGAAGAAGTTACCATACTCGCTGTTAATAGTGAAAAATATATAACGTTCGGTAAGCATATTTATGTATACGAATTCATTAAAGATCGTGGCCTTAGGGAAAGAAGTACATAAATTTGTGATTCATTGATAGTAGGAGGTTCATGGCGGCATTTTTAGATACTCTATCTCATAATTTATCAGATGATCAATGTAGAGAGGCAAGGAAATATTTTGGTGATGATAATGACTTTAACTTAGTTAGGAAGAATGGTCATTTCCCCAATGCTTACGTAGATAATCTTAATAAATTAGACGATGTCACTGTACCTTCCTATGACAAATTCTACGATAAAATGCGTAATGAAAATATATCCGATGAAGAATACTTTCGCATCCTACTGGTGTGGAATCACTTAAACTGTAATACACTCGGGGATTACGCTGATATGTATTTAAAATCAGGTGTGTTGCTGTTGGCTGACGTGTTCGTAAACTTTAGGCGGCTATGTGTAGACATGTATGGATTAGAACCAACGCAGTATGTTACAATACCTGGATTGGAGTGGGATGCCATGTTGAAATGTATTAAGGGAGAGTTAGAATTCTTAGCTGATATGGATATGTACCACTTTTTTGAGAAAGCTATTCGTGGTAGAGTGAGTACTTGTGTTAGGCGAAGAAGTACTGCTAACAACGAGTTTGTCCCAAATTATGACCCTAATCGTCCGAAAGTCTTTTTACAATATTTAGATGCCACGAATGTATACGGATGGAGTATGCGGCAACACCTACCTCATGATGGGTATATGTGGTTAATTGAAGTCAAAATTCAAAAGTTTGATGTACTGAAGATTAATGATGATGATGATATTGGATATGTGCTAGAGGTAGATATAAACTATCCTCACCGCCTGCATGATGAACACAATCATTATCCTTTTTGTCCCGAAATGATCTCCGCGCCACATTTCTAGGAGGAAAAATTAATTCCTAACATATGTGATAAGACCAACTATGATATACATTACCGATATTTTAAACAATGTATACAGCATGGGTTAATTGCTACTCACATTCATAGAGTTTTACGGTATCGTCAAAGTTATTAGCTAATACCATTCATAGACCTTAACACAACTCTTCGAAATCAAGCCAAGAACAAATTCGAAAAGGATTTATTTAAATGCATGAACAATGGTGTGTTTGGTAAAACAATGGAGAATGTCTACAACAGAAGAGTAATAAAGTTATTAACACATTGGGAAAATAACGGACGTCGATTGGGTCTAGCACGGTACATCGCAAGAATTTTATTCAATTTACTGATAAATTATTTGCAGTGGAATTGCCCAAACAGGTCGTTACTTATGACAAACCCGTATATGTTGGATTTGGTATTTTAGATCTTTCCAAAATCATAATGTATCGATTTTGGGCAATCATTACGGTAATAGTGTAACGTTGCTCTATACAGACACAGATTCTTTAATCGTCGAGATAACAACTGATGATGTGTATTTGCATATTCGGAATAATGTTGATGAATATGACACATCCAACTATCAAAGCGGTCTGTGTATTACAACGAATACATCTGTCGTCGGAACAATGAAAGATGAAAGATGCAGGGAAAGCTATTCAATAGTTTTATGGAGCAGGCTCCAAATCTTATAGTCTAAAGCTTAATAATGATCAAGTGGTTAAGCAAGCAAAAGGTGTTAAGAAAATCGTTATTCAAAAAGTGCTGACGGAGGTAGACTACAAATCTGTTGCGGAGGCCTCTGATAAAGCAGTAATGAGTAAAATGTTCGTGTTTAGATCAACTTTGCATGATATATATATATATATATATATATATATATATATATATATATATATATATATATATATATATATATATATATATATAATATCGATACAGCATTCCAGGTCAGATACTTCATGTAGTCACTTTTTAGTGGAATGTAGACTATTATGTCGTAGTTCATCATTGAGCACAGAATGTACCCATATTGTCTGATATATGAAGAGTAGGACGTTCCTCGAGATCTATAACGGGTTGTGTAACAAATTTTCTGTTGCAATCCGGTCTCTCTACCCTTGACGTAGATAGTATCTCGGTTGAATCAAGCGACTAAGAATTCTTCGAAATTGGTAAGGTGATGTCCCTCTTCCCATTATATACAGTGTTGATTATGCATTAACCAAATAGCTTGACGGTGACTGTCCGGGTGTCCGCATCTAACGTATGTCATGGATACGGTGATTTAAACATGTAGTGGGCGACTTGTGTTCCATTAAAAATTTCGAGCTTTTTAGATATAAAAACTTTTGAAATTCTAACCATTGTACGTCGACCATGATGGGCAGCGTATTACAACTGTCTTACTGATTTGGTTAATACGCTATACGTAACTAAGCGATCATGGAGTATAACATAGTATGCTGTCGTATTCGCGGGTAAGTTGACTGCTGTTTCGAATTCTGCACGAAGTACTACTGCTTTAGATTCAGTGTGAGTGATGGGTGACGATTTCTTTCATAATATGACATTTGGAATTTACCAAACATTTCGTGCAATGTAGCAAAGCAATTATTGTCGTAATTAATGTTTAAATTGTCATACGGATAACGATCCGTGTTAAAGAATGCTCTAATCACATTTATCAAATCTGCTCATATATTGAGAAACAATTTCTCGCCCGTTTGAAATCCGATAATAATGTATCTTGGTGTTTTTATACTAGTCGATGTTTTGATTACATTTTTATCAATGATGTGCGGAACGCATTTGTTAAGTGTGCTATTTGAGGTAGGAAAACAACCTGCATCTTCATGAGCGAGGTGTTTGGGTGTCAGTGTTACCAATCCTTTCATTGTAGACGTTTATCCAACCATCGTCACGGAATCTACCACTATTCCATTCTTTTAGTATCTAATTTCACTGAATAGAAATGCAATTCCATTACTAAAAAACCGCGCGGTGTTAGAGACAGCATCATCCTCCCACAGCAATCTTCGCTCTATGTAGAAAGCTTTCTGATGGTGAAGTGCACATGCCTTCCTGAATATGTAGTCTGATTTCATCATTGTTTCCAAATCTCGTAGTATATGGTTAATGGGTGTGTAGTTCGGAGTTTACTCTAGCATTATCAACAACAGCTTTTCCGTTTACGTTTAATATACTCATTGTATTACTATAAAACCAAGACTTTGTAAGTATGCTCTGTTCTGCGATGTCAATGATTTGTACATTTCGATCTTTTATAGTTCACCTTGTTGTGGTTACACGCCATGCGTTATACCGCATCACCATCTTTTCCGCAAATGTAATCCTATAGCTATGACTCGACGAGGTCTCCGTCTTGGTCTACTATTTGAAGTGTTATGGTTGCAATGGTGGATGTATTTATAGGTAAATAGACGATATGTAACATCTCAATGATGTTAATAGGAATCTCAGAGGTATGCAATTCATGGCCTTTGTAATGTAGAATTTTCTACATTAAAGTTAATATCATGTGTTGCTTTCATAATTGCTTTCATAGTGTTATTACTCCCCCTTAAATTAAAAAATTCTTTCGAACCCTTCACTGTATCATTTATGTTTATCCGCGATTTCGTATGATCCTGGTGGTATTGTAATTCTAGTTCCTTCAAATACCAATTGTTTATTCCTGGCAGTAACGTTTTGTATAGTATCGAAAGATTCAAAACCAGTCAACCCCATTACATATTCCGACTCATTATCAAGGTAAATCGGTGGGTTAAGGTTGGCTTGCAAAATACTGCTTGTATCTGTAAATGTAAATGTGTACGACATTACGATCGAGCAACGACTACTGATAATCAAAACGAACCGTCATATAAAAATCGCGAGACTAAATGACCGCAATTGTATATACTGAAGTGTTGAACCTTGGTATAGTTATAGTCAATCGTGTTTCTGCTACCATCGCTTTTAAAGTGGTGAATTAATTCTAATGGTGGTTTAATATGTTCTATGCTATCAAGACATGTAATATGCCCATTATGCTTGATGTAAGCCGTACTGTGTGTTCCCCTGCTATTTTGATCATCTAAATTCACGATTCCACATCCTTCGTATGGATTCGTGTAGGTAATTTATCTCCATGTATATCCCTATAAAGTAGGGGATTTTTAATTTCTCAACAAATTTTGATAGCTCAAGGTTGCTTAAGGCGTGACTTGGTAGCTTCAGTGGGACTTTTTTAAATACGGTTTTAGATAGCCTAAACCTCGCTTATATGGTTTTATATATAAGCCTTTTACTAAGGTAGCTGCTTCCATTGCTTGATTGTGTCGTTTCGTTTCTTATAACGTTTTTGCTGCTGTTTTTCGTCAGTAACCGCTTTTGCAACTGCGGCTGCACCTCCACCCAAAGAATCTAAAGCTCAAATGATAGGGGATTTAAGATGTTATGCAACTCAGTTTCGGTATTGGTAATATACCTTTCTTGGGTGTCAATGTATTTTTTATGTTTTAAAACGCTTATAGTGCTTATCTAGTACCGTAGATTTAACGTGACCGAATTTACCACCAAAGAGTCTAAGCTAGAAGGGACTTAGATGTTGAATGCCAAACGTTGTCGGTTTATTGAGTAAGCTTCTTACTCTTGGTTGCTGTCCCATTCGACTTGTTCATGTTTCTAAACGCTTACAGCCTACTGTACGTACCGCTTTTAACATGCACCACGTCCACCAACACGACGCATCTAAAGCACACAATGAAATGCTGTATGTCGGACGTTCACGTCTTGATTTCTTCCATCATGTTCATTTCACACGCGCACACGCGCACACGCGCACACGCCACACGCACACGCACACGCGCACACGCGCACACGCGCACACGCGCTCACGCGCACACGCGCACACGCGCACGCACGGCTACACGCGCACACGCGCACACGCTCACACGCACACGCCACACGCACACGCACACGACGCGCACGCGCACACGCGCACACGCGCACACGCGCACGCGCACACGCGCACACGCCACACGCACACCGCACACGCGCACACGCGCACACGCGCACGCGCACACGCTCACCGCGCACACGCGCACGCACACGCGCACACGCGCACACGCGCACACGCGCACGCACACGCACACGCGCACACGCGCACACGCGCACACGCGCACACACACGCACACACGCACACGCACACGCGCACACGCGCACACGCGCACGCGCACACGCTCACACGACGCCACACGCGCACACGCACACGCGTACACGCGCACACCACGCGACACGCGCACACGCGCACACGCGCACGCACGCGCACACGCGCGACACGCGCTCACGCGCACCGCGCACACGCGCACGCGTCACACGCGCACACGCGCACGCGCACACACGTACACACGCACACACGCTCGCACACACAATATATATATATATATATATATATATATATATATATATATATATATATATATATATATATATATATATATATATTATATAAATAATAGTTCAGTACTACAATGGCTGATAACCGTTTCATTCCACAAGTTACTGAATTACCTATAAAATATTATGACACCACTTTTAACAATAATCACTACTCAAAACATACTGGACTACTAACAATAGGTTGTAAGCAAAGTATAATCGTCGGTACACCTGGTTGCTGAAAAACAAATGTTATGATTACCTTAGAGAACATCCAAATGGTTTATGTTTTGAAAATGTTTATGTGTACTGTAAAACTCTATATCAGCCCCAATACCAGTGCCTACGAAATTTCCAATACAGTTATACACTGTGACGTTATATGCTCTAGTGATTCACGTAAAAGTTCAATAATGATTTTTGATGATGTAGCATGTCATAAACAGAATTAAATAAGGGATCATTTCTGTTTTGTCAGATACTAAAACAATTACTGTTTCTATCTGTGCCAAACGTATGCTTCTATTCCAAAACAGCTTATACGTGATAATGCGAATTTACTAGTTCTGTTTCAATAAGATGCTACCAATCTTAAGCATCTGTATGATTATCACGTTAATGTAGATAAGGCATTTGATAGATTTAAGCACCTGTGTTTCTGTTGCTGGCGAGACAAATTTGAATTTCTTGTGAGTGATAAAGAGAGTGATGTTAATGCACGCCGTTTCCGTAAGGGAATTGGCTGTTACATTGCATTATAAATACTGCACCTGTTATATAAACATGCAGTTAGTAATGGAGGAGTGCTTAGTACAAGACATTTTCCGCGCTCGCAAGAGTGTGCTACTTTAAAAGAAGAAACTGCACTTACAGAGCGTGCAATTGAGCCGAAATTTAAACCTATAACACAACCATTGAAACAATTTATTACTAAACAAGATGGTTCTCACGTCAAAGCTAAATCATTTACATCAGAATTCTGAAAAACTGAGCCTGTTGCACATGAAAAGGAAGTTTTTTGCATTATACGCCTAAAACATCTGTAACTCGCAAGGCACCACGTATTCTTGTTTCTGACGGCATTCAACAAGTTTTAGAGGAAACTGATTGCTTGTACCACACATGATGACGAGAGGGAGATTCCTAATTTACAACAATTGGAATCAGAACTGTTAGCTGCTGGATCCCATCTGGCCTTTGAAAAGTACCGTAGCCTGTATTAACGATTAGCGAAATATTATTTGAAAGGCATATTTAGAGACCCCGAACACGAGTATGATTTAACATACGGTGTACACTTTCTTCCCGAAAAAGAGAAATTTTTTTTTTGTGATTCTGAACTAGACTTTGTGGGAGAGAATTTTCGTACCGCTCTTCCTGATGGATCATCATTAGACTATGATGGAGCTCCGGGATTATATGAGCTACTATTTAAAAAAGCTCCTGTGGGATACAAAAATAGTGACCTGCAGCAATACAATGACACTCTGCGCCGCACAAATGCTGGTCGATGTAATTATAACCCAGATGACCAAATTCAAGGCAGTAATGGTAGGAAATACATTGAGATCATTAAACTATTACTTCAACCTCGAAAACGACCCGCTATTGCACTTCCTGCTACAATATCGGCGGACACCTTCATTTTCAAATGACAATAGACAAATTTGGTAAACATATTGTTCAGCATTCTGGTGATCTTCATTATGAAAATTTCATTTCTTTATCTGGAATAGCCATTAAAAAGAGAATTAGTATTCCTACTGGTATAGTTGACACCTATACCTTTCCCTGTAACGAGGGCACCGTAGTGTATTGAAAGTGGAGTCATTCAGGCCTCGAGCTTAACATAAATGATAAAAAGTTTGAGCTTGCTAGTAATGTAATTGGTCACCACATAACTAGGAATGCCGTAGTTAAAGTGACTATACCAGAGTCGATGTAGAGCTCGTAGTACAATTCAACGTGATAAAATGAGCATTGTGTGGTACTTAAAGGTTTAAATGATCTGTTGCAAGCTAATTTAGTAGACATTATTCCTTATGCTCGGGTAAATAAAGGATTTCGATACATTTTAGTAGTAATAAATGCATTTTCTAAATATGTCTGGGCTTATCCCATCAAACTCAAGAATGACAAACTAGTGGCAGATGTAATGAACAAACTTTTGTCTGGTTTGCAAAGGACTCCTACACATATACAAATTGACATAGGAACGTAGTTTTATAATGCTGAATTTAAAAAAGTAATGAAAAAATTTAGTATTAATAATCACAGCAGTTATTTAAACTTGAAGAGTAGCACAGTTGAACGTGTAAATCGCACTGTTAAAGCAATCATGTGGAAAACATTCAGTATGCAAGGTTCCTATGAATGGCTATTAATATTACCTCAAATTGTTGCGGATTTATAATTCATGAAGCATAGAACCACCGGATGTAAACCAATGGATGTAACGGAAAACTATGCTACCTCTATTTGGAAACATTTAAAATGTCATACAGTTCTTGACCGTAATATGCCTAAATTTAAAGTGGGAGATTATGTACGTATTAGCAAATACAGAAGCATACTCTCTAAGGGATACACGCCTAATTGGAGTTATGAAGTCTTTCGAATAACAGCAGCGAAACTTTCCAGTCCAATTACCTGCACATTACGTGATAGTCGAGATGAAAAGATACAAGGACGGTTGTATGAGCCAAAACTTTAAAGTGTTAAACATCCTGGCATTCACCTAGTTGAATGTGTAATACGACGTCGAGGAAATATGTCTATCGTTAAATTGTTAGGGTTTTATGATTCTTACAATTCATGGATTTCTAACAAAGACATTATGAAATATACTCTGTACGATTCCTTTTATATATTGTAATATTCTTATGTAATAAATAACTCTTTTTCTATTTTAATGTTTTTAATTTATTATTAATACGTACAATACTATACACTACTAAATCGTTCATAAATACGTAATTACGATATTGCTTTTCCAGGATAGCGGGAATTATTTTACTACACTCTTCTATTCTTTTCCTAAAGCGTGCAGGGTCTCTAGCTGACTGTTCCCATTCTCCTTTTCGCTCTCATTCTACTGCATAGTGAACTACGTTTTTGAGCTCATTAATGCAGACCCCGTTCACTTGTGTTGTCATCTGTTGAAATATAATTCGGTAAATCACATTCTATTTCATGTACAAATTGTGCCAAAGGTATTTCTCTAAGGTCTTCTATTAATAGCTTAATACAACAAATGCACACTACACCATCGTCATGCGATTGAAAATATTTCTCATACAGACGTATTCCACTACCATACTTATAAACTAGATTAACTAAATAGTCATCACTAAGCGTACCCCGTTGATACACTTTTTCATGTCCAGTATCAAATTAGAATGATTGGTATTGACATATTAGTCATTGCAATGCACTAGCACAATCTACAGCCTTAGGCCACGACTCTGCACTATAACACATCCACATATTGACTAAACATATATTAATAGCCCTATTCTCGATGTGTTCGTTACCCCCACTTATTACTTAACGGCTTTCGCAACTTCTACGTCAATATCAATTTTCTCCTTGGCAAATTCTACAATTACCGTAACACATGCTACATTGAGGTCAAATATATCTTGTAATAGAACTATTAACCTGTGTATGTCAATATCAGGAATTTCCGCTGCCGCATGTATTATTTTATTATAAAATATAGGAAACTCCATAGAAGGTACTAAATCCAATCGGTAACTGACAATCCTAATAAATCTCCATAACTCGTCTATAGACTCCCATCCTAAATAGATTTCTGATTCTTCACAGTCAGAGATGAGTATAATTTTCTTCTTGTTAATAGGTTCATACGATATTGTTATCGAACGCATCTTTGTAGGTAGCCATGTACCTTCAGGTGTAGTAGAAATAATTTGTAATTATCCCTTGATTATCCGTAAGTACGAGTATGTGTATTCGTGCTTATCAATCACCACTCCATTACTCTTAGATCCACCAAGTTTCAAGACTGGTTCAAAATTGAATTGGGGTCACAGACC
Source organism: Vesta saturnalis (assembly GCA_036346205.1). Lineage (NCBI taxonomy): Eukaryota > Metazoa > Arthropoda > Insecta > Coleoptera > Lampyridae > Vesta > Vesta saturnalis. Next base: position 1,913,275 of record JARFJB010001099.1, read on the forward strand.
GACACTAGCATACTTCAATTTACTTTTATTTAAAAAATACTGCACATTGTTAATTAAAATATCACGACATCCACTTGAATTCATAACACTCACAATCTTCGCCTTTTCTACCGCTTGACGTAATATGTTGTCAATTACATACAATACTGGTTTCATATATACGTCCTCTGAATTTACTTTCCCCAATATTTCTACCGTCAAGGTTACCTGCTTCACCTTGACCACCGCACTGCACGTTACTTCAGCAATCCTACCGTTTCAAGGCCTTCATTCACGGCGTTATTGCAAGGTTGGCGTGATCTCACAATCACTTCAAGGATGTCTCCTTGACCTTTCCGGCCCCCACATTTTCAAGGTCTCTCATTATCCAGGTTCTCGCAATTACAATGCCCTCCTCTTTTCCATGGTTGTGAACCTCAATGTTCCCACACTTACAATGTCCTCTCCTCTCACGTTTACCAATTTACCAAGGTTACACAATATCGATATCAATCATGCCACTCTTCAAGGTTCACTATGCACATGTTTTTACAAGGTCACTTCTTTCCTTAAAGCAGGGGTAACTGCACTGACAGTATCGTGAAATTTCCAAAACAGTGCCAGTATGTCTGCTAGCCTAGTATAAAACAATTGGGATGATAGGGAGTGCTACCAACCAGTATCACTTTTTAACCTGAGTGTGCGCCGAGCATGTGATTTAATTCCAAACTGGGTGCAATTTGAAAAAAAGGGAATACTGCCTTCTACAACATTAGAAGCGCTAAAGAATGCATATGAAGGTGTGCAGTGGAATACAGAATGGTTTGCCAACCTAGGTAAACGAATTCTATTTACACCATCATGCCATCATGGGTAATTTAGAGTATTATTCACATACATTAGCCCTTCATACTCGTTATCACCCTGCTGACCATATGCATTTACGCTATGACTGCTACAAAGCATTGCTACCAAGTGAACACCGAGTTATTGACCACCATACACATATGGATAGATGGGTCGCAATTTACCACATGTCACACCAAGAATACTGGTGCTTATCGTGTAGAGCGCCCATAACAATGCTGTACGAGGTATATGAAGATGATTCCTGCATTCTCTGCGGTGAAGTGTATTATTTGGACAATTAGTGTTTTTTTATACTGTGTATATTGTATATAATAAATTATATCCTGTTAGTATCTTACTGTGTTCTACGGTGAAAAGATGTGCGACGTCACAACATTTTATTATCCTCAGTATTACAATTGTTTCAATAAAGATATACTTACGTAATCGAACATGGCCTGGAGTTTACTCACGTCCATCATTTGCAGCAGCAGGTTCATTTCCATATCTTCAGACGATACGGTTGAATGTTTCATGTGTGGAGTTCGAATAAACCAATGGCGGTCATCTGACACTCCGCTACAGGAGTATCTCCGATTGGCACCACACTGCACGTACGCTTAATTACTTGCACCACGTCCACGTAGGTGTAATGATACAGAAGTGGAAAGGACCCTTTGAATTTGTACAAAATCAAAATGTTTTATTCCTAGAGAAACTCAAATATCTGAATAATACACTGATTACATTTGTACATACAACAAATGAATGTATTAGCATATCATCATCTTTTTTAATTTGGTTCTAAGTGTGGTATCAGAGAAGTGTAAAAAATTACATGAGCAAACCTTGAAAAAGTTAGACGGCTATCTGAGTAGGTAGGATACGCATGCTGTTTCACCTTGGTGCTGTGGTAATCTTAGAAATTTGCGACCTTGGGAAAGTTGTGTATAAATATGGCCTACTTATTTAGCGACCTTGAGCCGGTGGGACCTTGAAATTGTGGTAACCTTGGAAACGTGGGACCCTGGAATTATGGTGTGTTCCAATGTTACCTACTTATGAACATCAAGGAAGACGAAGCAAGAAAATCTCTAGGTGTTGGATGGCTACCAGACCGGGACAACTTACAATTCAAGGTGGAACTTAGCAGAAAATCAGTATCTACGAGGAGTATACTATCAGAAAGAGCGAAAATATCCGATCCGTGGGGTCAGCACCGTAACTATAACAACCAAGCTGTGTAATGATCCTAAAGTCACAGGGTGATTCACGTCGATGGTACCTTAGACGATTACGGAAAAACAGACATGAGACATGAGATCTTTTTGAAAACTTGGTTACTTGCATGGCTGGCTCGCATCTCTCGATCTAAAATATTCTCAGCGTTGCGACGTTGTCGCTTATGTGGAAAAGTGGCATCACCTTCGATATTTTTAATGAGACGCCCGGTATATTATTACATTTTTGGGTTCGATATTACTTTTAAATTATTTTTGCATCATACATCCCTATGCCTATCTTCAACCGTTTTTGAGTAATTAATTAATTTCCTTATTTTTAGCCAAAACATGGTTCCAAGCGAATGTTCATTATTGTGGTGTTTGAATTTGTAGAAAGTTGAAATTCTGGATGCACTCTATGAATAAGCTGTTCATCAGTTCTGCTTAACGAAATTTGTTCCATATTGTACAGAGTCGTTCGAAATTCGTTACGTTTCCGCAAGGTACAAAAATGCAGAAAAGTTCATTATTTCAAATGGGACACCATATATTATCGAATATTCTGATAGACAATTGAAGTCCCTTTAAAATGATATATCATGTTCCTATACTTAAACAGTAAGGTTTCCAAAATAGAAGCATGATCCTATAAAAATCGCACTGTTCTGTCTTTTCTGTCACAATTAGTGCACTAATAATAAAACATTCGGGTGTTTATTAACGGGACAAACTTGAAAAGGGTCAAAATAGCAGGAAATTACTACATAATTCAAGTTTTGATAAAACTATTTATTTTTCATGTAGAATGTGACCAAATTATAGCGAGAACATGCAGGAAGTTCAACGAAATGTATCCTAATTTGCGACCAATGGGCAAAAGAAAGTTTGTACGATTATACAATAATTTCATTAATTTTAATAATACCTACTGTTATTTATAAAAAAAGAATGTCAAATAACAAATTCAGTTAAACATGAATCGCAATGCAAATAATATCAAACAATAACTAACAAAACTAGAAAGCATTTACAATAAATTTTCAAAATGACGACCGTTGGTTTCAAAACATTTCAGAATACGAATAATCGTTGATGAAATTGTGGCTCGCCTTATCTCTGTGGGATCTAGCTCTTTAATGCTCCTGATAACTCGTTGACGCACGTCTTTTCGAACAGTTCGATTCGAGTAACACGGAGCCGAACAAATCAGTTGGAGAAGGAGAAAACTTGAAAATGGCAAATGAGACTTTGCCGAAACGTCGTTTTTGTACTGTCAGGAATCAGAAACATCACCAGCAGACGCGAGACAACGCCCGGATAAACAACAGTGTTTCATACTACACTGGAAACCTAAAATCAACATAATATATATATATATATATATATATATATATATATATATATATATATATATATATATATATATATATATATATATATATATATATATATATATATATATATATATATATATATATATATATATATATATAATTGTTATACTATAGTCGGAGGAAGATTGATTGATTTCTAACAAATTACTGGACTAATTCCAAATCAGTGGAGTTATCAGATCATATTTATTAAACTAGTGCTTTGAGAGGCTATAAATTCTTTCACAACGTAAATGGCTGGGTGGGAAGTTGCTGGATGGCTAAGACTGGTCTGATATATATATATATATAATATATATATATATATATATATATATATATATATATATATATATATATATATATATATATATATATATATATATATATATATATATATATATGAGAGAGAGAGAGAGAAGAGTAGAGAGAGAGAGAGTTAAACAATGTTACATGAATAAACTGATATTATGTCCTTACCTTTTTCTAGCTCTTTATTTTCTCCTCTTCTTCTACTTCGTCCGGTGTTTATTGGTGTCTGACGTACTACAGCTTCGAAACAGAGTGCAGATAAAATTTAAGAAAGTGAATACGGTACAACTTCGGAGCAGACTTAAAGGTTTTAAGTGTGTACAGCATTCCTGAGCAGCGTTGAAACCATTTAGAGCTAACCTCGTGTCCATGTAATAATGTCTGATAAACTATTAGGGTTATTAGCTTTGCTTTATAGGTTACAATATGATCGTTCAAGGTGTAGGTGATGAGGAGATTGTATCTCAAAATCTCGTTTGCTCTCGTGAGATGTGTATAGCTTTTCTTAAAAAATACCTGCGAGGCTGTCTCATTCAAAAATCTCATGCAAAAAACATCAATAATCGTTAGCAATGTAGCTGTATCCGATATTATGCTTACTTAATGTATCACTAGTATAGCTTTTTTGATATCGAGAGAAGAAGCAAGATTTCGAACGGTTGTAGTATTTCCAGAGCTCTATCGAAATCAATTAAATTTAAGAATAATCCCATCTCTATGTAATAATAGATGTAGTATAAAGTTACATATTTTTAAGTATTTAATATGTAATCACTGTATAATGAGTTTTTATTATTATGATGCAACATTAGTGTTATTAGACGTTTTTAAAATATTTGTGTTTTTGAATGTAAATTTTTTGTAAGTACAACATAATTATTAAATACGAATTCAGGTTTTCTGTATTACTTTCTAAATAGTTAATGACCGTATGTAATCGAGTGTTTTATATTCAGCCATTCACAAAAGCGTGTTTTAGTGAGGTACGTTGTATAAAAAATTCAGTTTAGCATATGACAGCTCTGAAGGAAAAACTTCTAAAGGTGAGCGTATTATTTTAATCTATGTTTTTACCTGATATTGCTAACAAAAATCCGATAAAGATTTTTAAATGTATTATCATGCTTATAGGATAACGTCATAAGAACCGCTCTACAAAAATAGTAAGTACGCATTCGTGGATTTAAACTTATAGTTATTGTTAATTCACCTATATAATAATAAACCATTAAAACCTGTTGCCTTTTATTTCCGTTATATCAACCTGATATTCTTAAAAACGTGTTAATTTTAATTTAACTCTATGTTATATATAAGTAATTATTACTTTTTAATGGGTTTTACAGCTGTTAATGAACACGTTACAATGAAATAGTTTGTGTGTATGTAATTAAACATGCAAATAAATCAGATATGATGTTCCTAATGTATAGGTGGTGGCTGTTTAGAGGATCTACCTATACATAAAGCATCATTCCATTAGGGTAGAAATTATTTATTATTTCACGTCATATTTAATTAAACTTGAATGTATTCAGTTTCAGCTGTAATCTGATTTCCGCAAAACTGTACGACATAATTTCGGTTGATTGGTTGAGATTGATCTGGTGATCGAGCGTGCTTTGTTTGAGATTGATTAATTAATTGAATTGTTTGTGTGTGTGTGTGTGTGTGTGTGTGCGTGTGTGTGAGAAAGAGAGAGGGGGGAGGAAGAAACAAGATAGAGTAAGAGAGAGGTGTGCATTATCAGCTTCTGTTATAGAAAATGTTCATTAGTCTTTACGCCACTAGATGACACTAAAATCAATTTTTACTCAAAGGGACCAGGGGGGCGAAGGCCTGAGAACAAGTTGCGAAGCCCTACACGTGTCGCACAAGAACCTCCTTATTAGAAATACAAAATTTTAGGTAAAAGATCAGCCATTAGCATGTGACCATTTTAAAGCAATAGGGTCGATAATTTCAATAATAATATCTTATTAATTATGCAATTTCCAACATTATATGCGTGTGCATTTGCCTAACCTCCAGGGGCACTGTTCTTAATATAGCCAGAAGGTCCTTAATACCACCAAATAACCTAAGATTAACCTAGACCAGCCCCACCCTAAGCTCCAACCCTAAATACAGTTCTAAGCCAAGACCAGCCCCATGTCCTCACATTAGCAAAAGTCCTAGCTGTCAAAAGGTCCTTAATACAGCCATAAGGTTTAACCCCAAAGAAATCATAAAAATAAGGGTAATACGGTTCTTCACGTATGCAGTAAAAATAATTAGGGTTGAGAACACGGTCTCACACGTGGATGTGTAAAAATAGGTGAAAATACACGTCCTATACGTAAGCGTGTAAAAATAAGGTGGAAAATCCGGTCTCACACGGGTATATAAAAATAAGGGTAGAAAATACGGTCTCACACGTGGGTGTGTAAAAATAGGGTGAAAATACACGTCATATACGTAAGCGGGTAAAAATAATTAGGGTTAAAAGGGCCTTCGAAAAGAAAGGATACGGTCTCACACGAGGGTATATAAAAATAAGGGTTGAAAATGCGGTCTCACACGTGGATGTGCAAAAATAGGGTAAAAATACGTCCTACACGTAAGCGAGTAAAAATAAGGGTGGAAAATCCGGTCTCACACGAGGGTATATAAAAATAAGGGTTGAAAATATGGTCTCCCACGTGGATGTGAAAAAATAGGGGTGAAAAAACACGTCCTACACGTAAGCGTGTAAAAATAAGGGTGAAAAAACCGGTCCCCCACGTGGATGTGTAAAAAAGCGAAGGGGGCCGGGCTTGTGACGTAAAAAAAAGGAGTGGGGCAAGTGCCTCACTACTACTTACGTTAATCCAATCATTAACTAATTTATGTTGTGCACTCAATTTAATCAAATTCAGAGTAATTATTACTGCTTTTACATAAAACACCTAGTGGTGTTTTAGCCTTTAGCTTCCATCTTTTATATTATTGTAACTACTGTTTACGCTATCGTGCGCAGTAAAAGTAACCCAGAACATAACTAGTATATACCGGTTGTCGAATTATTTATACTATACGTGTTAGCTTTTAAGTACAAGATAAGAGTGTTTAGATCATTGGTCTCGAATGAGAAATTCATTAATTACTCGTATATGTATGTTAGTATATGAACTGAACAAGCTTCTCCGATTATCTACACATATTTGAACTTGTCATTGTTAAGGGAGGTTTATGCTTGGATATTGTGAAACGAAAGGTAAGTTGAAGTGTCACCTTTTCTCACGTAAACTATTGCGATTATATATGTATATATAAATTTTCCTTTTCAGAGTTTCGCTTTATCAAAGATCTTTCAGCATAGCCGAACGGGCATGATGTTATTTTATTAAATTAGCTAAACTGATTAAAGGTGAGTTTATCGCCCGTAAAATCTCGCGACATGCCCTCGTCATTAATCATTTTGAAAATATATGTTAATTACGAAACTTTACTGTTTCACATTGTGATAGTCAGATAAGGCTACACCTATCTTTTGAGTTTGTGGGGACAAATTTCGTGTTTGCTAGGCTAGTGTTATATATATATATATATATATATATATATATATATATATATATATATATATACACACACATATATTAAAATTTACAAAAATTACTCATTGTGAGTAAATTCGCAAGTAAATTTACGCTTGTTGAGGTAATTTTCATTTCTGTTCTTCCTGCTTCTTCCCGGGTTCAAGCTTTACAGGGACTCTCTTCCAAGAACGAATACTTTAGCTTTGCTTTCCTTAAAGCTTATGGCTCCTATTTCTAGTCTCTTCTCCTTATCTTTCTGCCTATAATTTTGTTCCGCTTTATAACTAACCTAACGATCTATTTACTCTTTATCAACACTTCGAAACACCACGCTATCCGAGTGCTCTGCAGTCTACGGACCGTTTGGTTGAGTTACTACTCGAGCTAACTAATTCCTCCCCATTTTATGTGACGTGGTTGGTTAGACAAGTTGAAAATTGAAACACTTAAACGTTATTACCTACAATTTCATTTAAATTAACATTAACCAATTCAATAACACTAATTAAACCGGATACCTGAAATTTTAAATTTTCAAAATTGTTTCAACAACTTTAACAATTTTATTAGATATTACTACTGACGAAGATAACTGCAAGTGTTATCGAAACGTTTAGATTGTATTACATTAATATACGAATACACCATTAAATTCCGAAAGGGATAAGTGTATTAATAATTCATTATCTATCTATTTTAGCGATAGTTAAATCTAAAAATTCAGTTAGTTTGTTATTTTCTGTCTCTAAAGTAAATTCTATGGACGGATGTAGTTTATTTAAAAAATTAAAAAAAACTATGAATCTAAAAAAATTATCAACATACAGGGTGACGCATTAGTGTGACAAAGTCCCATATCTCCTTTATTTCAAGAGATAAAAAAGAAAATTAAATACAAAAGTTGTAAGATATGTTCTGGTGCATATTCCAAAAATATTTTTAATTATACAGGGTAGGTCATAAGAGCTTAGAAGAAATTTAAGTAATATTATTACATATGTAGGTTCTACACACAATTTTAGACACATTTTATGTATAATGTCCTATACCTAAGTCTAACCGTTTTTGACAAATTTCTAATTTTTTGCCACAAATTACGTTTGCAGGCCAAAACATAGGTGGAAATCTTTTCTAAACGAAGCCTTTATCAATTAGTTATGGTTGGTTTCCTTGGAAATGGGGACCTACTCTAATGGGCTGCATTGATATTTTTGTAATACATTCTACAGGGTGCTCAAAAATGGAAAATAAAAAGTAGATTCAAAGAAACCTATAAAGTCATTTTTTTTTAAATGGAAACCCCCTATTTTTTTAATTCTATCTTATTTAGCGTTAAAAATAAGGGTGACTTTGTATAAGAGTGTATATTCCAAAAAATTGTAGTTTTTGAAATAATGACAATTTAATATTTTTTTATTGTAAAAAGGCTATACGGCTTTCAAGTTTTGTTGTCAGTTGGCCGTGACGGCGAGGCGTGGCATATAAAAATAATAGAGATCATCATTATTTACGATATTATCAGTTGATAATTTGTGTGATGCATTAGTGTATTTTATAGAAAATTGATTTAAAACTTGAATTAAAATTGTACATAATGAATTTTTCGCAAGCCGAGATGGTTGATATGATTTTTGTTTTGGGAGCTAGTGACAAGAATATGCTCTTAGCAAGAATACTGTATCAACAACGGTTTCCAGAGAGACGGCAACCTGAAAGAAGGGCATTTTAAAAGCTTTTGGAGCGTTTTGAAAAACTGGCAATGTGTTATATGAAAAAAATGCAACGAACCATTTCTTAGCAGGTTGGTGTTGAACGACATACGGTACAACGGATATTGAAGTCTCAAAAAATGCACCCCTATCACATTCAACTACTTCAAGAGTTGGTTCCTGAAGATTATCAAAGACGACTGGAATTTTGTCAATGGGCTCAAAACAAAATAAACCAACAAAGAAATTTTGTTCATTTGATTTTATTTACAGATGAGGCCACATTTCACAGAAACGGAAGTGTAAACAGACACAATTTTTATTACTATTCTACCGAAAACCCACATATTGTAAGATATACTTCTCAAACTAGATGGTCTTTAAATGTTTGCGGAGGTGTTGTCGGTACTCATGTAATTGGACCATATTTTTTTTATCAAGGAGTAACAGGGGAAGTATTCTTAGACCTTCTGCAAAACCATCTACCTAATTTGTTGCGTCAAGTGCCACAGGATACGCAACAAGAAATATGGTTTCTTCATGATGGGGTCCCAGTACATCATACAGGTCCGATAATGACTTTTTTAAATGCTAGATATCCATAATGTTGGATTGGGAGGGGAGAGCCTGTTGCTTGGCCTGCTAGATCCCCAGATCTTCCTAAAATGGACTTTAGCATATGGGGGTACGTCAAAGAGCAGGTTTATAAAATACCGCCTACAACAAAGGAAGACATGAATATTAGGTTCAGAAACTGTTTTCAAAACATTAGTGTTGAAATGTGTAGAAATTTAAGCAGCGAATTTGGGAGACGTATTGCATTGTGTATTCAAGAAGGAGGCGGACATTTCGAACAACTTATTAGGTAGTACGTATTTGACGTGTTTCTAGTACTTTTATCTGTATAATTAGTTTCAGGTTTAATTACATTAGAGGTGTTAAGTTTATGATTAGGATTAGGACATAATTTCTTAAATCAAAAAAATATTGTCTTTACTTTAAGTTCGTTTAATAAAATAATTATTTATATGGGGTTCAATAAATTGTAATATTTCGATCTGAAGTGCTCGATTTTTTTTGTTTCTTCGCGCCCCGCCGTCACGGCCAACTAACAACAAAGCTTGAAAGCCGCATAGCCTTTTTACAATAAAAAAATGTTAAATTGTCATTACTTCAAAAACTACAATTTTTTTGGAATATACACTCTTATACAAAGTCACCCTTATTTTTAATGCTAAATAAGATAGAATTAAAAAAATAGGGGGTTTCCATTAAAAAAAATATGACTTTATAGGTTTTTTAAATTACTTCTAAGCTTTTATGATCTACCTTGTATAATTAAAAATATTCTTGGAGTATGCACCAGAACATATCTTACAACTTTTGTATTCAATTTTATTTTGTATCTGTTTAAATAAAGGAGATATGGGACTTTGTCACACTAATGCGCCACCCTGTATATGCACCAAAATACAAAATTGTTACTAACCCTTTGATTATGTATTATCAGGCTTTCCATAGATATAAATCCCTAATCCAAACATACTTATTTTCACTTACCACCCAGATAAACGTTAAGTAATCTGGTAATCACGTACCACTCATGTTTGCTTTTAACAGCCATAGCGCTCAGTTACCTGCGTAAATTTAACGTCTATAACTGTAATAAAATGTTATGCCATTATATTTTGGTCTGCTGTAAAACAGCGAATCCAAAGCTAAAACGAATCTGTATCTCAAGCTAACTTCATACACATCGATGAGTTGTCTAGGGGAAAGTGCACCTACCAGTCCACACGTATGCAATGCAAATTGAGCTTAAATGAGATTGATCGTACTAAACTATGTTAATTGACAAGCGTAAACATGTATTATGTAGAAGATGTACTAACACAAACAAATAAAGTGAATGTAGAAGTTTATTGAGCTGGTGTGTTGATTCTTAAAAAATAACTTTAAATGCAAAGTTGGTAATGTCGCTGCTTTGTTGGTTATTCCATTATGTGCACCGGTTATAGACGTTGTTTATACTAAGCAGCCTTCTTTGCATACCGATTTGTAATTTGATTCCATTTTGATTCTTTAATAGATATATTAAGAAACGCGACGTCATCATCTTCGATGTCATTATAGCCATTCATTCACGAAACATTTTACGATACTTTTTAGGTTGGCAAAGCTTGATCTGGAATTATGTCATGCATGCCACTCTTACAAAATGTGTCAAAATAGAAGGCGTGCAGTTGAAAACTTTGATGTGAGCAAATTTGCGACTGTATTTTTGGCAATTTCACGTATTTCAGGGGGCGTACATGCAAGATTATCTTGATTATCTTCCATTTTCGTGTTTTGTGACAGAATCTGGATAAACAAAAGTCTAATAGGTTAAATGTTTACTTTAAAATTAAGGCATTATCAACACCCAAAAAATCCCTATATCAACTAAAGTAAAAATTTTTGTTTAAAAACGGCACACAAAGGGCAAATTACACAAAACAGCATAAAAAACGTGTTTCGCAAGACCTTGAAGCACTCATTCGTTAAACAACTCGTGTCTAAACCACTCGTTTTTTAAATTCTTGCGTGAAGACTAGTCTTATGCAACTTGTTTTTTAATATACTGTTATGCACTTCAAAAAGTATTGTGATGTATATTTACTGTATGTAGCAGTAAATCATAAAACGTAATCTAGTATACAAATAATGCCAATAATACTGAGTATATCATGAATGCTATTGTAAAACCAAAACATAACGATCAGTTAACATTTTGAGCAGTTAACAAAGCTGAACGTATCTTTATTGCATAAAGCGTTAATGGAAGGTCGGTACTTACATTTTGTCGTCTGCTATAAATAGGCGATCAACCAAAACGTTTATTAACTGCGATTGAATACTCAGATTCATGTTATCATGTGTAAAGGGGTAAATCATGTATCCGTAATCTCTTTCACTCGCACATATTTATTCATCTATAATCTACAAGTATTTGTTACTGAAGTGGGTCAACTTATTCCCGATTTTAATGAATTAATGTAAGCTTTCATTAAAATGTTATTTTACACGTTTATAATATAATATTTACATTTTTAATCTATGTATTTAATTAAATAATTTAACCGGTCAAATAGTATATTATAACTTCCTCTAAATTTTCCTGTCACTTTCATTATACATTCCACCCTTTTCCATGTTAGTTACTGTACTAGGTACTCAACCTTGCGAAGAAATAAGTCCTGATTTATCTAGAATTTCTAAACCCATACACGTTATAGTTAATATGACCCAAGCCTCCGCTCTTTGTGTCATCTTATTACATTTTTGATATTTATGATAAGCATAAGCCTTTTCATAAAAAGACGACATTGAACCACAAAGTCAATTTTAGCTGAATTAAACATAACTAAAATAAAATATCAATGTTGTATAATATTACTAGAGGGAAGACAGCAGAATATTTTTATTTTATAGGTATTTAAATATAAATCTCGAAAAATAACAATTTAATTTCGATTGGCATCAAAGCAGAAATTTCGCAACAAAGCTTTAATCAAGTGCATTAAATCATTTAAAATATCTTATTGTACAAAGCTTAAATATAAATGTATGTTATTTAAAGTCAGTAAGAAACGGGGTACAAGTATATTGTGTTACAATTTATGAATGTAAGGTGGGTAAGAGAAATGTATATTGTTCAGAATGTGACCGGTAAAGTGGGATGTTTTACTGGTTATGTGACATTTCGCTCCCACCGTTTCACCCCCACCGTTTCGCCACCATCGTTTCGCCTCAGGACGCTTCACTCCCGGGACGTTTCGCCCCCGGGACCCTTTTTCTTCGAAAATAATAGAAAATTTTGAGATTAATTATTTATTAAATAACACGTACCTAATACATAAAATATTAAAATTCAAAATTATGGGCAATGCCTACCAAATAATCATTAATATCTATTCTGCCGTAACTTTCAACAATATTCTTTATTCCTTAGAAAGATAAATGCTAATTACCATTAATAATGGTTAACCCAGATTACCTACCTAATTGAAGTAGGTACAAACATTTAACGAACTTATCCATAAATTCTTAGAAAGATCAATTCTAATAACGTTTAATATATAATCCGGATTATAACGTCGCGTCAGTGAAAAACAATTAGAGTTTAAACTTAGAATTTTAAATTAATTTTACAAAACCAGATTATATTAATATATTAATTATATTAAATATTATTTTATACACAATTATTTGTTCATTTTTTCCTACTTGTTTATTGTTTTCTCAAACCCACATTCAGAAAACGACAAAAAAGATTTTGCTCATAATTTTTTAAATTTTTGTAGAAGTACACCATTTAGGGGCGAAACGGCCGGGGGCGAAACGGCATCGGAAGCGAAACGGCGGGGGGCAAACGGTGTGGGCGAAACGGCGGGGGCGAAACGGCGGGGGTCCCCATCCCGGTTTTACTTTCCAGATCCTGGTTTGGATTAACTTCTTTTATGGTACTTAGTACTTAGAAGTGGAAGGATAACAATTAAGTCGGTAGGTATAACTTTCCTAATTTATAATTGTAAATTTATGGGGAGGTATATATATATATATATATATATATATATATATATATATATATATATATATATATATATATATATATATATATATATATATATACGCCAATCCGAAATGTCCGATTAAATGGCGAATTGCCCGATTACTGTGGGCAAATTTCTAAATTTTTTTTCTGGATTTGTCTGCAGATCACGATTCGCTCAATACGTATTGGGCAATATGTAACACAGCAATAAAGTATGTACCAAACCTATATGAATATTTATTAAGATACAAGTACAAATAGTACAATATGAAAACAAACTAGCTATTTGTAACAATATGATAGAGAGGGATGGCATTTAGAATTACATAGCAACTTTTTAGCTTTGCATTTACAACGGTTAGTATAACATTTGGTCTTACACGAGCAACTAACGTATCCTTGACCTTCTATGCATGAAGCCTTTCGACTTGCTTCTCTAACACTTATTTCATTTGAGGAAACGTCTTCATTGGTTACGAAGCGTTCCTTGCATGAAGTAATTTTATTTCTTGCAAATATACGAGTAGTAATGCCATACTAGGTTCCCAACTTATAAAATCCGTCATCCGTGACATCTAATACAACAGCTAGTAGATGTTTGGGATCTGTTTTATTGCGATCTATATTTGTTGAAGTTTAACATTCATTCCAACTGTAAGAGGAGGAAATGATTTCTCGCTAATAATTTTCATTTTCTTTGCTTAACTTTCTAACCCTCTTATAGCTTTTTTCTTGGATTTTTCTTTCTAAACTTGGTCATTGCGTCTGTGGCATATCATTTCCTCATCTTTCTTATTATTTCTAATTCGATAATAACATAATAAATGGACATACTTATGACAGATATTGCATGCATAGTCTTTACTACATGCAGAACTGCCAATATTTCAGCAACATCAACGGATACATCTCTGGCTGTACGTGTTTCAACATAGTCTTGTAAAACATCCGTAGTTGCACTTGTTTCAGCATTATTTTTCAAGATATCTGGGACTGCATTTATTACATTACCATCTTCCAAGACATCTGTGGCAGCATATGTTTCGGTACTACCCTGTAATACGCCAATGGCTTTACTTGTTCCATAGTCTCTTTCTGCTAATACATTTTGAAAATCCTCTTCTGAGTGCAAAGACTGAAGTACTTCATTAGGTAGTGATGATGACTGCAAACCCATACGAGCCTGCCGCACAAACATTGCCTCATAGTGGGTCTGTTCTATGCCTCTGTGGAGTACATTATTTTTTATAAACTGGCAGAACCGTAGCCCTTCACTCCACTGCGTTGAATTATTTTCCTCCATCTAGGTCGTTAACATGTTCTCCACATCTTGATTTGCACGCTCAACGCTTCCTTGGCTTTACGAGTGTCTAGGTTTTCCGTGGACGTTTTTAAGTTCACACCACATAGCAGCTAATTCATTTATTACAGAATTTGTAAATTCACGACCATTATCCGATCTAAGTACCCTTGGTGGCCCAAATAAACAAAATATGTCAATTAAGTTATTCGATACCTCACAAGCAGTTTTTGTTTGGGTAAAAATTGAATAAAAATAAAATCAAATGTGCATCAGCTGTGCGGATAACTCCAACGAGACCCAAACTACGGCGTTTATGATTTGTTGCCATAACTACCTACATGAAATTAAAATTAAAAGTGTGAAAATTACTCACCGCCTCAACTTCTTCGATTATACGTAAATAATTATAGTACGTAATAAAATCACACGAATCCCCTTTTATTAATTTCCTCAATTTTTGTGCGAATTTATCTTTCATTCCTGTAATTTCAACCATCTTTGAAGTTTAACGCACAAACACGTGTTTAACAAATTGCAGGTTATAAGCACAGGCAGTTCACGTTGTCACGACCGGCTCCGAATGTGAAAGAAGCAGATACCGATAATCAATTGTTACTTCGCGATGAGCCCGGTCAAAAGCCGAAATTAGTGTTTTAAGCCGATTTGGCCACTTTAAGAGGTCATATCGCGATTTACCGGCACTTCTCGATATGCACTTTGCATTTGCATATATATATATATATATATATATATATATATATATATATATATATATATATATATATATATATATATATATATATATATATATATATATATATATATTCTTTATTATAAATTTGAACTGAAATAGGAGAATTAAGCAATCTATGAACCAAAAATTTAAAAGCCGCGAGTATCAAGAAACAGAAGACTGTCATTTACCTCTATCACATAGGTAAATTTGATTGTCGGAAATTTAGAATTCAAACTTTCTACAAAGTTCTAAACACTACAAATTTTAGTATTAAGGATGGCAAACACATCATCCACGTAGACAGCATAAATTCGTGGCTTTTAACTTTTTAGTTCATAGATTGCTTAATTTTCCTCTTTCAGTTCAATGATAATAAAGAATTGCGCACTCTTAAAGGAATTACATGCAATGGGTTTTCTGATGAAGTGGTTATGAATATAGTTAGGAAACAAATCCATACAATGAGGGTTAAGAACGTAACTTCATTAGATAACGCTATAGAACAAATAGGAACAAAGTATGTAAAGTTACCAAGCTATCCCGCTTATACGAAAGGTCTATCTAAAATCTTTTTCAAAATTAATTTGGAAACAGTCACTACTTCAGATAATAGTTTGCAAACTCTTTTAGGCAATCAAAAAGGTAAAGTGGATAAGCAGGATAGGTCGGGAATTTATAAAATTAGTTATAAAATTTGTGAACAAATATATGTGGGGAAAACTAAACGACCTATCAAAATTCGTAGACACTTTTAATTTAATTTATTATATAATTTAAAACAATTATTAGATTTAAAGTTATTGTATAATTACATACAATAATTTATCTGCTACACATTTTATTTAATCGGATTTTATTTTTGTTAAAATAATTTTATATTGAAAACATGAATTAACTTCGATTGTTTAATGATAACACATAACTCGTAGAAATAATTCACGTTAACATTACTTATTACGTATTTAAAAAATTTTAATTCAGCTTGAAGGATTGATAGAGAAAAATATAACAAAATCATATAATTTCTTTCCCTAACAACAAATCTGATTGGAACAATTTTCTATACAAACATAACAGACCTTAATTCTGATTGGATAATCGTATCTCTGAAATTTGCAAATTATTACATTTGCACATAACGCTTTTATATGATGACTTATCCTAAGAACATGATCATTTTTTAAATCTATACAAAATTTCTATTCGGCGGATAACTCATATGCCCTATTTACTTTTAAAATACTTAATTCATTTACATAATTAAGCAATTTTACAGAAACAAATTTTCTTATATCGAACTTATCTTACTTTCTACAGGAAACCTATAAGCAGAAATGGATTTTATGACCCAAAGCAACATCAGCGTCTAACACAACTATAGTTAGTTTGAAAATTTCCATCTCAACCTCTATATTCGTACTTAACATAACCTGGTTTCACATCATTGCCCTTAATTTGCATTTAGAATGTTATTTTAAGTTGCATCACATTCTCTTGGCACTAACATGTAAGTTATTTTTATAATTGTTTAATTCCATATTTTACACTTGTAAGTTCTATGAATCTCTTCTAATTTCGTCTTTTATTTAGCAATTTAACATACACTTTACTTCACCCACATTAACTGATACAAATTATCTTCTTTTACTTTCAGAACAGAAGCAGATTATGCTACCAGAATAGGATTTCCTTATTCAAATGGATAACATGAATTTTATTGAAGCAAATAGATATTCTAACACTTCCGAGGATGACTACTAACATGAATAATTTTGTTGTACAGCCATGATTAAAATGTGATACATGTGAAACTTGAATTAAATAGCTAACAACATGCCGTATAATTACATATGTACTTAGTTTTATGTTAAGTTGAACTCATGCAACTTACGGTTACCATATGTTTACAATGTTTAATGTACCTTTTATTCTGAGCTTATTTCTATATTACCATGATATTTATCATTGTAAATATTATCTCTCTCGCTCTCCCTCTCTCTTTATCTCTCGCGCTATATATATATATATATATATATATATATATATATATATATATATATATATATATATGTATATATAAGTAAGTATGTAATTGTTACAATTCTCCTTTTCCACATTTCCTTTGTCAACACGGCTCCCCATTTCCCTTTTCCTAATTATAATCTTTTGCTCTCCTATCGTGCTACCTACACTCTTTTATGATATGTATCATATTCTGCATCCCTTCCCCGCTTAATCTGTACATCCTTTATTCCCCTATATTCCAATACTTGTTTTGCCACTCTTCATTGCCGCATCTAAATCTTGCAATCAGTTTTTTCTTTCCTTTTTTCACTTCTTGTTTCAGAAATTCTTGTATCCCTTCTCCTTTAATCTTTCTATAATTTACATTACATTTATATTTTTTTATTTTTACCCATCGCTCTTCCTTTTGTACACTGTGTCCCATTTTGGTTGAAATTGTAAGGTATCTCTTTTGCGAGCAAAGATAGAAAGATGCGGTTTTAGAGACCTTGTTCTACTTTTTCGTGAAACGAAAGATGCCACGAACAGAATTGTCATGGGTCCATTAGTATTTGAGATACAGGGCGAAATTCAAAGTTTGCACATTTTAAGCACCCCTCGTAGCTGTTTTGACTTGGAATTTATCGAAATGGTGAAAAGTGGGTTTTATACAGAATTTTCCGTAGAATTTAGTGGCGTGCATAATTTTCTTCACAAAAAGTCAGTCTCTTCGCAATAAACCAAAATTTTGTGTCTTTAAATGGAACACCCTGTATATTTTTGAATTATATAATAGAGCTTACTCTCAGCTTTCAAAAAACTTATATGTGGGGCACTTCTTTTGCATCATTAAACTCGAATATGGATGTTACGTTAATTTAATATTTTGATTACATAGTTGGCTATGAAACCTATAAACTCTGTATAAACGCATATTTACTTGAACGTCCAAGATATATTTGAGTATTAAAAAAGGGCTACTAGATTCTTACTGCGTTATTATAATTACAAATATCTAATACGCGATTATAATAAATCTAAGGACCTTTCCGCAGAAATGCAGAAATAATAACAAAAAATTATGCAAATTAGGTACAATAGTTTTTGAAACATATTCAAACTGGCAACCTTTTTTTTTAATTGGGTCAAATGCATCTTACAGCTTCAGAAAAAATATTAATCGCAATAAAATACTTTATTTTTAAATTTGTAAGTAGGCTGGGGGTAGTCCGATCTAAACGTAATTGGCCAGTCAAATCTTATTAAAATTATCTTTGTGCAACAATCGTATTGTACAAAATATGACAGAAAATCAAAATTTTTGAAACTTTGAAAAATATAGTATGCTGATTTGCTTTGGTCAGAGTAATGAAAACGCGGCGCAGCAATAAATTTGTATTTTTAAAGGTAAGTGTAGTTTCCTTGGTATTAAGTTTGATAATTAAGCAACTTTACATCTATTTAGGTTTGCACAACGGAGACAACCTAGTAAAATCACGTTTTATAGATTAAAAAGAAATTTAATTAATTATGGATCATTTTCTAAACTCAGGTCAAGAAAATATAATAAAGAAAATCGAATGAATGATAAGGTTACCGTTTTAACCAGTGTGGAGGGTAATCCTATAAGTTCTTTAAGAACTATAGAAACTACTATTGGAGTTTCCAAAACAAGAATCCAAGAGAATACTTAGCCACCATAAACATAAACCATATAAATTTAGGCTTGTTCAACATCTACATCCTGGCGCTAAACGCAGGTTAAGATTTCGCAATTGGTATTTAAACATGTTAAGTATAGTACCCAACTTAGGAAGAAATGTCATATGGTCAGACGAGGCACATATTAGCAATTCAGGTGTTTTAAACAGGAACAATAGCAGATTCTGCTCTCAAGAAAATCAACACCAAATATTCCTCCAAAGACAATAAGGTCGACTTGGACTAAACGTTTCCTGCCTTATATTAGGATCAAAAATATACTTTTACATTTTCGAATGGAACTTAACCTCTCCTAGATATTTGGAGATTTTAGAAATGGTAGTGACTGAACTACTAGATGACATTAATTTAGCTCGCTTGAACCAAATTCATTCCCAACAGGATGGATCGCCATCTCGCAATGCGCAAATTACAAGCCAGTTTTTGGAAAACAATTTTGGTAATAAATGGATTGGCACTAATGGACCGATAAGGTGGCCTCCTAGGTCTCCGAACTTGTCAGTCTCAAATTTCTTTTTATGGGATTACTTTCAAAATAATATATACCAAACTCAATATGATAATAAAATACTTATCTTTTTTGGGATTTTTTAATGGTGTACTTTAAATTATACAATCTAAACGTTTCGATAACACTTACAGTTATCTTCGTCAGTAGTAATGTTTGTTAAAAATTGTTAAAGATGTAGTAAACAATTTTGTCAAATTTGAAAAATTCAAACATAAACATAAGCCTGCTATTAATATAACAGTTTGAGGAACGTATAAGCCAACTATAAAATTGTAGTAAAGAATAACTAGGTCATTAAAATTAAATATTGTTAAACTGCCTCAAAGATGACAAACCAGAACACTCTGAAACACTATGAAAATATTGTCAAGACAAACCCATTATTATGTTCGTTTGCAACGTGCAGCTATTGAAATATATAAACACCCGAATAATTTTAATGGACAAGAAGAAAATCGCCGTTTAGATAGGTTTTGGCATCATATAATTAAAAAAGAGCATAATGATACGCCTTGATTTTAATTTGTTTTCAACTTTTGGTATGTCTAGGTTTTTTGCTGTGTTTTTCCTAGACCTTGAAGCAAATGCTTTACCAATTATATGTTAAATTTCCACAGCACTATAATTTAACATAAGTAGTTGAAATTAAAAATTACAAAGAACGTTCTGCATTGTGCTTTTCATTGTTAATAACACTTCCAATTATTGATAAAGATGGTTAGATTTAACTGGGTTATTTTATTTGATGTAATGTTTGGATTTGTGAATGCTTCTATCATTTTAAAATTGAAGTTTTTCACAACTTTACACTTACATCATAACTCGATTAAATTTTGTTAAATGTGTTTTTTGGCTGGCAAATTTCATTGTTAGCTTTCGTCGTAGAGAGTGTTCTGGTTTGTCATCTTTGAGGCAGTTTAACAATATTTAATTTTAATGACCTAGTTATTCTTTACTACAATTTTATAGTTGGCTTATACGTTTCTCAAACTGTTATATTAATAGCAGGCTTATGTTTATGTTTGAATTTTTCAAATTTGACAAAATTTTTTACTACATCTTTAACAATTTTTAACAAACATTACTACTGACGAAGATAACTGTAAGTGTTATCGAAACGTTTAGATTGTATAATTTAAAGTACACCATTAAAAAATCCCAAAAAAGATAAGTATTTTATTATGAGTGTTAATGGTGAAAGTTTACATTTTCAATATGATAACGTTGAACGTTTGACAAATGCATCAGACATTAACAAGATCACCCTATTATTGTGCTTATTGTTTTAGAACGAGTTAGAAGTGTGTGTGAAACATGTACAAGACAGAATGGTCATCAGTTCGAACATCTCTTTTAGTAATTTATATTTAGGCTTGTAAAGTTGTAGGTATTATGTTTAGTTTTTATTTTGTGTTTTTGCATAAAACCTCCTAACCCTTAACCTTGATTATTCATGGCCAACTATATCATCAAAATGTTAAATTAACGTAACATTAATTTTTGAGGTTAATAATGCAAAAGAAGTATCACAAAAAATATATTTTTTTAAAGTTGATAGTAAGCTCTATTATATAATAAAAATATATACAGGGTGTTCCATTTAAAAAACAAAACTTTGGTTTATTGCGAAGAAACTACAAGGCAAAGCAGTTACGAGGGGTGCTTAAAATGTGCAAATTTTGAATTTCGTCCTGTATCTCAAATACTAAGAGGACTATGATAATTCTGTTTGTGGCATCTTTTGTTTCACTGAAAAGTAAAGAAGGTCGCGAAAACCACATCTTTCTATCCTTGCTCGCAAACTAGATACCCTACAATTTCAACCAAAATGGGACACAGAGTACGTCCCCATTTTTTCTTGCTATCTCCTCTCTTACCCCTGTTCCCATTTTCCTTTATTATCTTTGCCTCTTCCCTCGCCTACTCGTGTTTTTATAATATTCTTCTCTACTCTATTGTCTCTCCCTTCCTTTGTCTCTTTCCGCCGGTAATATTTTACATTCCGTTCTTTCTCTCTTTCCTTCCATTATTTTTTTTCCTGTACTACCTCTCTTATGATACACCCCGGTGTTTTTTTACAACATTCCAGCATCAATTTCCAGTATTCTTGTTGTAACCCTTGCACCTCTTTTTTGTCCATCCACCCCCACGCTTCTGCCCCATCTAACACCACATTTTTTATTAATTTATGAAATAGCAGTTTCCTATTCCCTAGGTTCATTCCAAACAACCTTTCCCCCACGCCACACACTTGTCCTATTACTTTATTTCACTTTCTCAGTCTTTCCTTTATCTATTGCCATCCTTATTGTCCTGTCTCATCGTATATCCAAGGTATGTGAATTACTTCACCTGATGCCCTTTCTCCCCTCCATTTCCTCTCCTCCCTTTTCCGTTTCCCACAATCTTTCTGCATAGCAGTACCTTTGTTTTATTTGCGTTTACCTCCAGTTCTTCTCCTTCATATATCTTTCAAACGTCATCATCTCCTTTGTTTACTTTTGCTCCTTGGCCTTCACCACTATATATTCTGTATACGCCAACGACCACACGTTCAGTTTCTCTACCACTAATCCCACTATCTGCTGCCCTCTTAATGTTCCTCCAGATCCCCCTTGTATACCGAGAATAGGTTTGGGCTTAGTGAGAATCTCTGTATCAGCGCTTTCTTGTAACGAATTCCTGGCTCAAATCACCCTACTCCTCGTTTCCTCATAGACTTCCTCCATCCTTTCTATCAGTCTTTCATTTATATTTTTTCTCAGCTATTTCCATAGCTTTCCCTGTTTGATCTGTCGAACGCCGATTATAAGTCCACGAATAATGCACCATTTTCCCACTTTTCTTATCTAATTTCTTATTTCCCAAGTGTTTCAATATATACAGGGTGACCAAACAAGGAGGGAATGGAAGATCAATAGGCACTACATTATAAAAATATTCTTGACCATACAAGGTGTTTCAAATTAAACTTTCATTTAATATCAAATTCTATTTCCTTTGGTTTGAGAGATGTGCAATTGTTTTTTTTAATGTCCTACTTGCGCCGCCGTCACTGATTCGTTAAGTGACTTTTACTTATTTTAAAATGGCAGAAAATTGTTTCTTTTAATAAGGTATAGGGCGTGTCACTGTTTGTAAAAACAATCTTTTTTAAAAATTTTTAAAATATAATAATTCCTCCCTCGTGATGAAAATGGAGGTATTAAGTTGGCCATGGGATTGTATTTTCTTACAAAAAAATTTTTTAAGTAAAAGCAAGAGTTAATATAACAATTACAAATTGATTTAAATTTAACAGAGTTTTTTGAGCAAAATTAATGCTTAAAACATTCTTGCTTCTAGGCAAATTTAAAACAGTGCTTAGTAAAATTTCTGAAGTACTCAATATGATTATGTTCAAATCAACTTTTCCATTTTCTACGTCTGTTAGTAAATTTAAATTGGTTACTGATCAAATACCAAAGATTATTTCGAAGTGTATTTAAACTCGCAATTAAAAAGGAGAGTGCCATGACAATATTGCCTTGAAAAAATAAAAATTGTTTGTAACATTGTTTCTGTTCAGTTTAAACCTAATTTGTGTTTTAACTTATTCAAAGTGTTGAAAATGACTCCAAATATTCAGGAAGTGGTTTTAATGATTCTTGGAGAATGTCAAAAAAATTGTTTACTGGCAAGTAGAATTGATACAGCAAGACATCCCGATGCCGAAAAAAAGCGTTTCAAGATCTTTTACAAAGATTTGAAGAAAGAGGTAGATTTAAATTTAAAAAACGAAAAGTAGCTAAAAAAGTAGTGATAAATGAGGAAAACCAACTTACAGTTTTACTTGCAATCCAAAAAAAATCCTCATGCAAGTACTTCACGAATGTCAATTATGGCTGATATAAAAAAGGATATAGCCTGAAAAATATAATAAATGCCCATAAATACCATGGATTTTTTCCAGAACTTCATCAACAAATATATGATCAAGATTTTTACCCAAGAATTAATTTTTATGACTAGTTTTTGCAAAAATTGCAGTTCCTAATTTTCCCAATTATAATTTATCTAGTGACTAAGCTGCATTCAAAAATAATGGTTTATTGAACAGGCATAACATGCATTGTTATAGCACTGAAAATTCTCATTGCATCAGGTATGTTGACCAACAAAATCGGTTGTCACTAAATGTGTGGGGGGGAATTATTGGGTCCCATGTTATATGTCCATACCTTTTGAAGATACTCTAACCGGCGAGGTGTATTTATATTCTTTAAGAGACGTGATACATAATCTTCTCCAAAATATTAATGAAACAGTCTATAGAAATATGTGGTACCAGCATGATGGTGCACCTGCCCACTAT